>VUQS01028308.1:0-10321 GCA_015108495.1 Heterochromis multidens | reverse complement strand
TTACAAAAACCATGACAGTAAGTAATGGAAAAAAGTATTATTAAAATTATTAAATAAACTAAATGAATTCATTAAGTTAATTAATGAACTTGGATTCCTTATTTATTCTTTTCATTATTTATTTTTTTTTTTTTTTTTTTTTTTTTTTTTTTTTTTTTACCTTTTATTGTATTTTGTCTAGATTTTTACTTACTTACTAGATTTTACCTCCTTATTTTATTTTATCTATTTTGTCAGAGGATGTGGTAAAGGCCCTTAAAGCCAGACTCACAGACAGGCATGAATAAGCTAAAAGCCAGCCTTTTATCAGGTGGAACGCCAAAGTCCATTAACAAATAACAAAATCAAAGGAGACGAACACACTAAGTTATCCAAAATTCAAAGCAGAAGAAAGACACACTCAGGGACAGGTAAACGGACACTCAGACAAAGAACAAGAGGGAAACTGAGGCTATCAACACTCACAGATACAATGAGGACTAATCGGGGGAATGGAAACGCCTGGGAAACAAGAAAAAGTTAAAACTAATCAACGGGGTTGTCTTAAGAGACAAATGACTGTCAAAATAAAACAGGAAGTAACTAAACAGGGAAACACCTAACGCAGAGACAATGACTTAAACAAGACACAGGGAGACACCAGGGAGACTAAACTAATAAATACCAAAACATGAATGAACTTAAAGCAGAATTATCACTCTAACCAAACTCTGAAAAATAATCATAGAAACAAATGACAACAAGTAGTTATCCGTCTGCTGTAGTAATCAAAACTAAAGCTCTAAAGTAAGACGAGGAAAACTCAAAATAACCCAACAGAAACCACAGACCAGGACAGATTTATTTGAACACCTTCTTTTTGTCTAGTTTTTACCTTATTAAGCTTTATTTGAGCTATTTTGTGTTTAATGTTTTGGCCTCTGTAAGAATTTCTCAAGACTTTGGATTAAAGTTTATCTTATCTTATCAATGACGGCCAGTTAAGATGGCTGACTGCTGCTTGAGTAAAACTAAAACTTTAAACTTTTCTCAGAGATAAAATTTTGCACATGTATGTTTTAGGAATGAAGGATTAAGCGGGATATTACCACAGAGAGACCCCACAGATTTTTTCCACAGTGATCTTCTCCTTGTTGTAGATTATTAGCGGTACTTTGACAGCAGTGGATGAGGATGTTAGGGGTCACCTGAGGAGGGCTCGGGGTTGTTTCGTGGGTCACGTTAAGCAGCTGCAGCTTTTTTTCAGTTTTTTTCTGTTCAGAGTGATTTTCATTTCACCTTATTTTCCTTGTGTATTTATTATCTTTCATATTTTTTGCCTTTATTTTTTTTGAAGGAAGTTTGATGAATGGTCCTCTCTGGTTCAGTTTAGAAATATTGAACTTTTTTCTTCCAGACGTCCTATGACACTGAAATCTCCATGGCAGGAGCCTGTGAACGCAGCAGCATTTCAAATGTGAGTACAGTTTCACAACTTTGTGATAAAACTTAGTAAAAGTTTCCTTAAAAGCAACTTTTTACAGTTTGTAGAAAAAACCTCAACTTTATCAGAACAAATGTCGTTGCTGTCGATTTCACGCTGAAGCAACCCTCCCGTTTATCCAGGCTTGGACCTGCACTAATCAGGCGTTTTCCTCTCATTCCTCTGTCATATTTTTGCTGCAAAGGCAGAAAACTGGACAGCAGTGATTTAATAACCATCTTCGTCTCTCTGACAGAGCGGTGATTTTGCAGATGGACACTTGACGAGAGGCGCACTCGGTCGAATCCCAAGCATCGTCATCACCTCAGAGTCCAGCCCCTTCCTTTCCACTGGACGAAGTGGTTCACGCACAGCTCGATCAAAGATGACCAACAGCGGCGGCGGGAGCACAGGGGCGGGGTCAGCATAGAGCTCCACCCTCCACTCCTGTTTATACACCTGACCACCTGCAGCCATGTGACCAGCTAAGGTCCAGGCAGATATTTGGAACTGTGTAGTTCAGAGAAAGCCGTAAATCTGCAGGCTTTTTATAGATGATAACTTTGGAGACATTTGCCCCAACTTCCTGCACTTGTTTGATTTCAGTTTGTGTACAGGTACAAATGGAGATGAAGTCTTTCCTAACCAAACCTGAAGCTTTTTTTACCAATGAAAAAACAGTTTACGTAAAGAGCAGCTTAACACCGTGTATAGCTCAGACACAGCTCCTCAGCATACTGAAAAATTGTTCCCTATCACTTTGTGAGCACTAATAGACAAATTTCAAAGGTGTTTAAAAAAGAAATTTTACCTCTTCAACAGTTTAAAATCAGAATATAGTTTTAAAGAAAGAAATGCACAGGGCACGACTATCCCGATTCAACGACAGATACACCTGTCTTAGCCTCTCCAGCTATCAAAGAGTCCGCTGGTCTTAATCTGTGAGGGGCTGTCTGCCAGCTGATGGGTGATTTCTGCTTTTATATGAGGTACAAAATGACCATTTTTGTTGGTTTTTTGCTTGAAGGAAAAGCAGCTGCTGTTAGTTTAAATGCAACAGAATTCATATTTTGTATTAAGTTGCTCTTTAAAAGTCCTTCAAGGGCCTGAGAGCTGAGATCGGGTCTGATCTTTCATGATGCTGCAGCCAAACAAGTTTCTATAGGTGGATTTTTGTAAATGTTCAGTCTAACCCAACGAAAATCAGTTACTACAGCAGATTTTTCTGTTTCTCAGTCAGGCTGATGAAAAATGCCTCTCATTGTTGTATATTTCTTGTCAGCTGAGTTCCTCTGTGACAGGTGAAGGTCCCTGAGCCCTTTTAGGAGTTTTCTTGTGTTTCAGGAAAAAGAAAAACAAGAGGACTTTGTTCTGAGATGCAAGATTTCTTGAACTGTATTCTGTGATTCTTCTGTAAACCGTGTGCTCTCCTGCTCGTGTTCTTCTTGTCTTTTTGCCTTTGATTTAGTTGGCTGTGTTTTCTAGCTCAGACCTCAGAGTGACGTTACAGGTGCAACAGTTTTCAGGTTCTGCTGTAGTTCACCATTAGCTAAATCATAAAGGTGCTTATGTGCATCCCATCTAACCAAACTAACTAAAAATTCAAGACCAACAGTGTAAGAAATTACTGAATTAGTGCATTTATCTGCAAATAATAACATCTCTTTTTATTTGATCATTCTAGTCATGATTGACAGTGCAAAAAAACTTTGTAGTGGCCCTTTAAGCTGTCCCTCTGTCCATCTTCTATCTGAAACCAGCTGTTTTAGCTCCTGTCTCTTTAGGAATCCCCTCCCTAAAAACCCACTGTCTTCTGATTGGTCAACTTCCAGAATCCTAATAAGGGGCAGCGCAAAGCACTCATCCACTTTGTAACTTATGTAACATTTACAGTGACAAAAAAATAAGAATAGGCATGAAAACCCTCTTCAAGAAAAGAAAACCTGAAGCTGCTTTTATCGCCCATAATCTGAAAACTCTTAAAACTGCCCAGCTAATCTTCTTGAACCACAAATATAGGAGAACAGAAACCTTCTCAGAGGTGAAAGTCAGTGTTTATGTTGTTTAACGAGTGGTAATTCTTCTGTTGTGCAACCAAAGTTTTATATGTTCCAACCTGAGGGGTGTAACTCCTAAGCGAGATTATTGGGTTAGTGAGCTGTGTCGAGCTTAAAGTCAGAGTTTTCTGTCTTTTTACCTGCTAAATCACCATGGTAACTAATGCTGAGCAGATCACCTGGTCGGGAGCAGGTTCTGCTCAGAGTTTCAGTTTAAAATCATCTGGAAGCACCACATTTTCACTGATTTCCAGCATGTTTTCAGTGTGATACAGATTTTCTATGTTCCAGCAGCTCAGACTGAATGTGCATGTGTTCATGTGCTGATGCACAAAATGTCTAGATGTTGTTCTGCTTGATTCTGATCTGCTGCTGAGTCTCTGTCACACTGCTGCAAACACAGAACACACGCCAAGAATACCTGTTCAACCAATCACAGTCATTTCACTGTGATCTGATTTCCACGTCTCCTTTATCAGGCTGTGGGACAGGAAGCTTTGGTGTTTAAAGTTTCAGACTCTAATGTGCAGCCGTCACCTTAGAAATAAACAGCAGCACTGAGCGCGCTCAGACACAAAATCATTCACTGGAATTAAAATGCTTATTTTACTGCCCTGTGCCACAAATCACCATATTAACCAGTTTCTGCAGCATTATTTTCCTGTTTGATTTTTGTTCTTTATACATTTTATCACCATTTTATCATCATCACCTTCTGATAAGGTCTCTGATTGGAGCAGGCGGCACTCACAGGGATCATTTTGTGCAGAAAAAGAGTCACATGACGCGTGAATCATCCCTTTTAATGGAAGCGTGCTTGGAGCCTGAAGCAGAGAGCCTGGCTTAATAGAAAAAGTTGAGTTTATTTCCCACTGTCGTGAGACCCGTTATCTCTGACTGGGGATTTAGGTTTTGTTGAGCCAGCTAACACAAAGAAAACTTCCTTAGTAGTGTACCCTCCAGGATTAGTTTATCTTCAACAACCATATCTAAACCAGGAACAATCAAACCAGAAAGTTTCCAACAGTAATGAACCGCTGGGTATCAAGTGACTCCACCTCGTGTTTTAGCTGTAAGTTCTAGTTTTAGTTAAAATCTCCCTTTAAAAACCTGAATATTACATTTTCCAGGAAGCCAAATGCCAGACTCGGAGAATAACATGCTAGGAAGTCCTTTGCAGTCTTTGTGCTGAGCTCGCGCGCCCTGTACATAGAGTTTATTTCCAGTGAGATTCGGTAGCTCTTACAAACTGCTTCTTTCTGTGTAATCTCTGTGAGTCCTGAGAGCCCTGAGGCCTGCAAAAGCACTTTTGTTCAGAAGAATTTTTCAGTGTTTTGTGTTTTAAGGTGTTGTTCAGTTCATTTCTTTCAGTTTTTTGCTGCTTCCTTTCCTTTCTTTAACTGAAGATGTACTTTGTTGAAGCACAGTGTTGTGGAATGTGATTGTAATATTTTTATGGGGGTTAAAAGGGAAAACCATGTTAATTATAACGCAGCTCTCGATAAACTAATCTGACATCTAATCTGAGTTCCTTAGATGTTCCCCAAGAGTCTATCTGAATGTTTCTAAAAAATACCTCATGAAACCATCAAGCTCACTGGGTAAAACTGGTTAAACAAAACAAGACCCATAAAACTTTACTTAGCTGAACTGAGCTGTTTCAGCCAATACAGCAGTTTAAGGCTACTAAACACACGAGTAACTAACAGTTAAAGTGAGCTTGTGTTATGGTGTTAATCCTGTTCATCTACAGCTTCAGCAATGACTAAATTCAAACATTAATCTGAACCAGTTTAATAAATGTAATATCCGGATTAAGCCATTAATTAAAAGGCACTAAACTGTTTTGGCGCCAAGTGGAGCTGATAAGGAACAGATGATGTTTTTTATTCTGTCCTGATAAGTAAAACCTTAGAACTGACAGAGGGTCTACTTTCTTTTTACCATGACTGTACCGACTGTCTGAAATAGTATTTCTGGATCCAAATTTCCCAAACAGTAAACAAACTCTGAGACACCCACAAATTATTTTAAGCCCAAAAACGTACAGCATGACTAGAATTCATAAGTACCACCAGGGTTTTGGAGGGTTAGTGAATTTAGGCTGGTTTACTCCACATGGCTAGCTACAAAGGTCTCATGAGGCTAATATAGAGGTTTCTTTGTCATGTGCACGTTGCTTCAGAGTTGTTAACCATATTGGACGTGATACAAACACCGATCACAGAGGAAACGTGGATTCACTGACTGGTTGGTGAAGGCTGCTGGCTGTTGCCTTGTGAAATCAGTCGCAAAGAAGGCGCTGCACCAAAAACGTCCCCGACTGCTTTGGTCATTAGCAGGTTGCCATGGTCGCCTGTAGTTTGCATGGAAGATGCTGACTTGTCTGCAACTACTAGCTGACCAGTTGTAAAACTTGAAAAACTGGAAATGGAGAACGATCGCCTTCAAAGTAAAAGCTTTGCCTTTTGAAACATGTTGGCTGTAGCTGAGGCACAGCTTTTATTTTGGAGGCAAGCAGTCTGCTTTTCCAGTTTGTGGTGCACTCTTCAGTTTCAGTGCCAGTTACTTACTTAATACTTAGTATTAAAAGAAGTCGGTGCCACAGCAATCTGTTAGTGACCAAAGCAATCACAGGGAGGTTTTCGCCAGCTGGTCGGGGATGCACATTTTTCTCTAGCATCCAGTTTCCAGGGCGTCACAGACTGGTCTGTAGGCCTGTGTGACTGAGGCCTTTTTCACTTGACCCTATAGTGTCATATGTCCAAAATGGCTTAACAGTCATGTGACTACAGAACCTTAATAGGAGGCTATTTACCCTCAGGGTTTCGGGTAAGGTTCAGTTCTCTGACCATGCTTCAGCTGGTACAGATTTAGTCACAGACACTGTTTTCGAGCTGCTTTGAGTCTTTGCTGTAGAACTTGGTGTTTCAAGTGGTTGTATTCACATCCAGGGCTTTAAACGTTTGAACCTTTCTACCTGAGGTGCAGGTAAACCCCCACAGCACATACAGATGCTGAATATAAATGCAGATGTTTGATATGTTAGTTGTGTCTTAAACTTTCTGTTCTGATAGTGATGTTGGAGAGCGGGGAGAGGATTTATTGGAGATGGTTTACTTCAGTGTTTCTCTTATTTATTTTTCTAAATAAATATCTATCATTCACTGTAAGCTGCGTAACGCCTCCTTTTGTACATTCATCACCACAGAGACATATTTTTAAAAAATGACAGATAGGCCTGCAGAATTTAGTTATAACACAATAACAGGTGAGCTAATAGCTCAGCTGTAAGTTGTAACATGAGCCATTTAAATTTAGTTATTTTAATTAGACATTTGTTTCTTTAAATTTACTACTTTAATCTTTAAAATAATTTTTTCCCTTACATTTTTTAACCTTCAGTGGTCCTGATATTCCTTCCTACTTTATTACAGCGTTTGAAATCAATTCAATTTTTTTTTTTTAAAAGTTAAACATTTTTTTTCACCTTGTGGTTATTTACTGTAACTTTAGGAGCGAGAGTTCATTTTAAAACTTTCTTTTTTTTTAAACCTGATTTTTTAGCTGGAGCTCTGTGCAGTTTTCAGGTGTCTTTTCTCTGGCTGCCTCCTGCCTCTTTAAATAAAAACCCTGCTAATGAAAATCCGCTGTTAACACCCCCTCCTGCCCTCCTCCTGCCCCCGGCCTCCCTGCTGCTCTGTGCCCGGGGAGCGGAACAGGATCCCCGGATCACGGCAGGCCGCTGCGCTCGATGTGTGTCGGAGCTGCGGGGACAAACAGCGACGGCAGGTATCCGCCTTTCAGACTCGCCCCTTCCTCTGTCTACCCTCTGCTTTCTGCTGTTTAATCCCTCCACCTTCAGCTTCTGCATCATCACCAGAGCCGGCAACAAGTTGCACCGCCCGCCCGGCTCGCAGCTGCTGCGGCCGGGTCACACTGACAGCTTCCAGTGAGCGGGGTCGGTGAGCGGGGTCAGCTCTCAGGTATGAAATAAGGTCTAGGCCCAAAACGCTCACCTAGTCGGTTTTATTTATTTTGAGAGTGTGTGCTGGGTTCCGTGCACCGAGCGGCCCTGCTGGGCGGAGCAGAAAGCAGAACGCAGCCGGAGCAGGTGGGCGGTGACTACCCTGGTCACCTGAGATAAGAACTGAGTACAACCTTCTATCTTTAGTGTTCAGCACCAAGAGGAGCATTAATAATGACTTTAATTTGCATTTATATGAAATTTGGGGCTCTTATTGGACCCAGCTGCTGATTTGTAATCTTAATTTTCAGCACTCAATTTTCTTATTACATTTATTGAGTGGATATTTATGAATTAAAGCATAAAAAGAGGATTTAGATGATTTATATACAGAAACACACCAGGCTGTATCTCAGGCCTGTATTATTTCCTGAGCTGACCTTTCATTTAAAGAGGCAGCTCAATTAAGAAGCTGTTTAAAAGGACAAACTATTCACACATGCTCAGAGGGCAGCTGTGTGAGTTAATGCTGGAGGGGATCACTACCACTCCACCCGCCTCCTCCTTTTTTCATCAAACCCCATCTGATAGCCGGCTCTTGTAGCTGTGAAGGGTTTCTCCTCTGCTCTCACCCCATGCCTTCAAGTTGACTCAGTTTGTGTTTTAAACTCTACAGTGGGACCTTTAAACATTTAAAAGGTCAGCAGGGTTCACTTTACACATCTCTGCAGTGCATTTCTAACTGCTGAGAACTGTCTTCATTTAAATTCTGAGTAATTCAAACCAGGCCTGCACAATAAGAGAAAAATCTGTGATATGTGACACCATCGTTCAGTAGCATACACTGAAGAGGGAAAATGAGTTCCTTTATTTCTGGTTTAACCACAGACTGTATATAAAAGATGGGCACAGCAATCTGTTTCTGAACTCAGCCACCTGTGTCACCATCCACCTGTCACCTCTTTTCACTCCTCACGTGTTTATACACACTGTGGCAGATGGCTGCCCCTCCCTGAGCCTGGTTCTGCCAGAGGTTTCTTCCTGTTAAAAGGGAGTTTTTCCTTCCCACTGTCGCCAACTTGTTGTTCATAGGGGGTCATGTGACTGTTGGGGTTTTCTCCAGAATACTGCACGGTCTTTACCTTACAGTATAAAGCGCCTTGAGGCAACCGTTGCTGTGATTTGGCACTATATAAATAAACATGAATTGTTTATTGTGAAAAAACTGTCAAAGAGGCCACACCCCTAATAATGTGAACTTTAAGCCTTAATAGAATTTAAACAGGTGAGTTATAAAAACAGCTGTTATGAAGGGGGAAAATATCCACAGAGACCAAAACAGTTTCTGTATCAGGCTCTAAACATGTTTATTTCTGCTGTAAAGTTTTAACATGGGAGTCTGTGGGGACTGACTCACTGCTGCCTCTGCTGGACGCTAGAGGAACTGCAGGTTTGGGGACTTCTCTATGATGACTTCATCTTTTTTGATACATATTCACTGAACACTGAAGAACCCACTGAATTAAAAATGATCTTTTAAGCATGCTAAATAAAATTAAATACAAATACAATTATACATCGCACACTCTTTCCAATATGTTTATGTGGATAATGCACATTGTGATGACAATTAAAATACACTGAATTCTTCTTTTCTTTCTGCAGTTGGTCAGCGAGATTTTAGAAAAACTACCAACCAACCAATGTGTTGCTCATGTTCAGAAGTTTGATGGCTTGAGGAATAAAAGACAGTTTGGACCTGTGTTTTGTGAACAAGGGGGGACAATAGTGCCGTGCAGATGGTAGTATAATATCAATAACAACAATATCATTTGCCTTGCTCCATACACAGTCCCTGTAAATGCTTCCTAAGCTTTTTAATGTAATTCCCAACAACTTACTAGCTATTGTTACTGTCTTGTTTTGTTTGTTTGTTGAGAACTGGTCATCATTTTGCCCCAGAATAACATCTAGTTTAGGTTCTTTTTAGATTTCATCATGATTGTTTTTGTCCGTTCATTATAATTTTTAATCTCTTAGGTTGAAGTGCAGTTAATTGTGGTCTTGTTATAACTTCAGTGGGTCCTTTTATGGTAGTGCTGAGCCACTTTTTGGTCATTGTGCCTCTCTCTTAGGACATTAATCAGTTACTTCAGATGGTTTTGCATCTTTTTAAGGTGCTGAGTTTGATAATTTTGCCTATCTTTGGAGTTATTGTGTAACTTTGCATCTTTTGCATCCCTTTTTGGTTATACTGCCTCTCTTTGGGCCTGATGTGCAGTTAATGTTTGTGGTTTTCTGTCTCATGTGAGTCTTTAAACATGCAGCGTAGTGTTTGCGTTTGTTGGGTTGCTGGAAAGTTGAATCCTAACATCAGAGCAGCTGTGCAGTGGCTAACCTGAGGGTGCCACAGCTTCTGACGTGTGGAGATTTCCAGCTCTTCATTGACTTCCTTCTGTTTTACATGAGGCTGAACAGTGAACTGTTACTCTAATCTCGCTGATGCCTTCAGCAATGACCTATGGAGGGATTTGAACCTGCGACTTCTCTGTAATACCCTTCTGCTGCTGACCTTTAAGCTATCAGTGCCACTCCACTCGTGGCCTTTCTGTTTGGGCTTTATCACCGCAGAGATAATAATGAGACATTTCCTGACGCTGCCCCTGATTGGGTGCGAGGGAGACCCTGGGCACTGCATGATGGGATGGGGGAGGTAAGGAGGGGGGAGTCTAGAAGAATCTGCTGGGTCTATATTAGCAGCGGTGAATCACGGCGAGCCTGGCATACCGGGTGTCCGCTTTCACGCCATATAAGTTCACCCCCCCTCCTTTCTCT
>VUQS01028307.1:0-20941 GCA_015108495.1 Heterochromis multidens | reverse complement strand
ATATATATATATATATATATATATATATATATATATATATATATATATATATATATATATGTGACATCAGAAAATAGAGAAAAAACCACAATAATTTCCAAAGTTTTATCTTCATACTGGGCTTTTCTGTTTCATCAAAATATTTAGCATTATTGCTCTGTAATCTGGCTAACTGATGATCAAGATCAAACTAAACTGCCAACAATTAATAATGTGTTAATACCGCTACTTTTCCTTATATTGTTCTCATCATTTGCTGCACAGCAAGTGTATAGTGTGATCAATTAGTGTTGCCCAACCAAATCAGAATCTGATGTATTGTTTTGCAATTATTAAGGATATATAGTTGTGGTTGCCGCCACTCTGTTCTTTTTATGTGAAGGATAATGTTGTCAGACATCTTCCACAACACTTTTAATTTGCATCTGAGTTTGTTTACTGCTTGTTTACAGCCTTGAGCACTATACTTGGTCTGCAGCAATGTCGTTGCAATCTTCTGCATGTAAATAACAACTTCATAGTCCTCATGTGCAATACTCCATACTGCCATGAATATACACACGGCTTTTAGCACTTTCTCCTTTTCAAGCTTTGCAAGGCCACGTGCCAGTCAAGGTGAACTCACTTCTGCAGTAGGTATCTGGGCACAGATGTTATAGGCTATTACAACTGTTGAATCAGTCATTCAAATAATCTATCTAATGGAGTCCATCTAATAGTAATCACTATCCCATTTAATCAACAAATGGTTGTCTTTAATTTCTTTTGTACCGAATTGTCAAAAAACATCATAAAGAGTCTAAACTTCTCAAAACAAATGCATACGTGTAATAAGAACACAGACAGAGTGCATTGCTCATGCACATACACACATATTGGTCCATCAAGCTGCACTCCATCTGTATATCCAAGGGTCTCCTGCGACCTTCCTCCCAACAAGGCCAAGGGATATTCATACTGATTTATTCAAAGGGACGGTTCTCATTCAATTTTCTCCATATTCATAAGCGTGTTTCGCACCCCCGCTCTCGTTTTCCTTTTCAGCTTTAAATTAAAGGTACAGGAACGAGCTAGGCCTTTCATCTAGGGCTGGGGGTGGAGGGGCGTGGGAGGAAAGCAAAGGTGTGTGTGTGTGTCTGTGTTGGGTGAGAAGAGGTGGTGGTGGGGGGGGACGTTGGGCAAAGGGAGGAGAGGGATTGCTAGTGGTGAGACTCTCTCCACTCTGTATTTATTAGCCCCCACTCCCTCCTCTTTACTCCCCTCAGCCCCCACCCCACCTCTTCCCTCCGTCTCCTCCTCTCGCAACGACACCTGGCGAAAAATGATTCATTAATTCAAAAAGCAGCATTTTTGAAAGCCCTATTTCAAAGGCATCGACAGGACAGAGAGAGGAGTTGAGTGGGGCAGGGTGAGCCGGGAGAGCTGAGCGAACAGGAGGAGGATGGAAGAGGTGGAGGAGGCAGAGAAGGGCAGGGGAAGGCAGAGCCAAGGTGTTTGAAGGTGTAGAGTACACTTCAAGTTTCTGACATGGCAAAGCTCAAGCTTGGGAGGAAGGAACAAGAATTAAAGTGAAGGTAACAAGGATACCTTGGATTTACTGCAAATTTTACTAGCTTTTACTTGCAATAACATTACAGACATCAGAATGATAATTCTGTCTGCAACATTACAGTTATATGGTTGAATGCATACATGGAAATCTGGGCAGATAGAGTAAATTAACATATTATTGCAAAAAAAATCATTATTTCACCTGTTGGGTAAATCAGAAGGTTCTTTAAGTCACCATGACTATGATGTATTCACTAACACACACACATTTATACACACAAGCAGTAAACACTAACAGCGGGATCATGTGTCGGCCACTCCCAGTCCAGCTGAATCTTTCATATGGCTGCAGATGATGTGGTTAATTATAGATGGCAGGACAAGCCGGGATCCTTAGCCTCAATTAGACAAGGCCACAGGGTTACTGACCTGCACAACAACTGTCAGAGCCTGTTACACACTACACATGGCCGGTGACAGCGAGAGGGTCTGGGGGTTGAGGGCAAGGCTAGGTTACAAGGGCTTCTACAGTCTGCTTTTTTTTCCAGCAAAAAAAGTGAAATAGATGTCACATACGCACACACACACACACACACACACACACACACACACACACACACACACACACACACACACACACACACACACACACAAACACACAAACATATAGTCAAAGTCCCATTGGACACCTGGACTTTGAAGTCAGAATTGTAATCTGTCCAGGTCAGGCCACTGACAAAGCTTTTTTTTTTAAATCTTTTTTGAGAAAATATCCAAATATATAAACAGTGCAGACATTATTCAACTTTAATATTAAAGGAAAAAACAATGTGATTTTAGACAAATAAATAAAAAATTTAAAGAGTTCACTATACAGTTAGACAGACTGTATACTGTGTGGGTGTGTGTCGCATGGGGGAAAAGTTTTGGAGAAACTTTTGTGATTTTGCATTTATGTTAAAAATGTACCATTTACAATTCAGTGTTGTATTTAGCAGGTTCAGATTGTGTAATGGCAACCTCCCACTCCAACCTTCCGGTGTATCGCTATTATTAGTTTTACACAATCTTTAATCTTTAACTGGAGTCAGAAAGTGACTGAATGTATACAGTACTAAAGTAAGTGTGTGTTTTCAGTAAGAATAAATACAAACAAGCAATAAATGCACTTCAAAACAATGAACATAAATTTGCTGAATATATTTTAACATTTTGATGTGTAGGCCTTCTTTAAGCTGATTGGTAATGCTGGATTTATATGGAAAAAGTCATCCATCTGCTAGTTATGCAAATATTCATCCAAACAGGTATATCATAACATATCATAACTTCAAAAAGGAGTTTTCACTTCAGTGCTTTTAAATTGATAGAAATAACTGGAGGTGACTTTTCATTTGATGGAATAGACTATTAAAAACTTTCATAATTCAGTGTTTAGCTCATTGCTGGAAAGGAGAAGATTATTTACATAAATGATACTTTAGGGTGCAGGATTCTTTGAAGATTTATTTATTATTACTTAAAATACTCTGTAATTAATTGTGTGTATAAAAAAGTTCTCTGAGATTGAATCATGTTAAAAGGGTATTTCTAGACAATGTAATTTATCCAGATTACAGTTCAAGAGCAATGTTGTTGAATCCTGTGTTGGCAGCCTGAATCAGCTGTGTATTATGCTGACACATGACAATACTCCAATTAGCCACAAGCCACAATCAGCTTGTTTTGAGCAGACATGTTTAAATGGCACTGCACTAGCTGACAAAATGTATTATTTTCACATTTCACAAATATTGGTCTATATAATCTAGAGACTATACCATCTAAGAACAGTCAGACAGGCACTATCTTACCCCCTACTGTATTTTAGCCTGGGATCTGCAGATACAATGACTAATATTTTAGTGTTTTAGCTATATAGTGTCTGTGCAATGTTGGGGAGGTTCTCAGAGTCTGACATCCTCATCTGCCCCTATTTAGACTGTTCCTCTCTGGGATTTTGCAAGGCTTGATACTACAGGACTATCAGGTGCATTTTTTTTCCATTATATGTTGTTTGAAACTTTGCAGGTCCATTGAAACTATATGTATATATACTGAATATATGTCTCTGTGTGAGGTGGGGATAATCCCTTGATCTCCTTCAGAAGGTCCCAGCAACATGCCAATGCTGACTTTGGCCAGAAGAGTCAGGACAACTCGGGCGCCAAGGGAGTCTCATTCCACTCATGTGGTGCCAACACTTAAACAAACAGGGTCAGCTTTCAAAGACAAAGACATGGATCCACTGGACTCTCAGTCAAGTACTCCGATTTACTCTATTCATAAATCTGTCAGTCTCGCAGCACAGAGGAACATTCAAAGCAGTCGGGGTTGAGGATGGGGTGGGCGTTTGTTTCATCTAAGCACCAACACTGCTTGCTTTAAAGTGGCAATTGTTGTCTTCCTTGTGATCACTTTTTTTTTTTTTGCTGTGAATGTATGGAATAATAAGTGCTGCATTTGACGCATTTCACATCTTTGAAATGAAATTATGCTTTGACATTTTCTTGGTAATTTTTCAGCTTCTCATTTATATACATATTTTCACTCAGTAACATCGTCTCTGCTCTTACCTTGGACCTCAATTATCATCTTGAGAGT
Source organism: Heterochromis multidens (assembly GCA_015108495.1). Taxonomy (NCBI): domain Eukaryota; kingdom Metazoa; phylum Chordata; class Actinopteri; order Cichliformes; family Cichlidae; genus Heterochromis; species Heterochromis multidens. The sequence continues at coordinate 16,747 of VUQS01028307.1, read as the reverse complement.
TTCTAAATCCTACATTAGACAAATGGCAATTGACTCTTTTCTGTTGCCTATAATAGAAGCAGCATTGTGAAACTGCAAATGAGATAGAGTTCAGACATTAGTATTCTGTTAATTTGACCCTAGGCGCCTCTGTGCAATCAGATCTGAAGCCAAAGCACTTAGCCTATGCTAAGGATTAATGACGGCCATCTAAAACAATTTGGGAGCCAATCAGTTGAACTGAGGAGGGTAAATCTAATATGATAATTTATCTGCATCAACGCGACTCGCCTGGCAGGGAGGAGTATGCTAATTGCGCGACCCTTACCTAGTGACTGGATGCACACAGCTGGGTGTGCTGGCTCTATCTCTGCTATTAGGGAACTTTGAGGGACTTTGGAGTTTGCTGAAGCGAGTTCTCCTTGGAGGGTGATGGGAAGTGATCCCCGCCGCTTCACACTGAGCTCAGCCCTGCTCCCCTCAACCCCTCCATTTCAATTTCCATAATGTGCCCGCCTCCAATGACATGACAGCAAGGCGCAAATAAGTGTCTATATTGGTATCAGATAGAGATGTAGTGGATAGCAGTTTTAATATGGTTGGAAGGCCTCCCCAAGAGACCATTTTTGCCACTACAGAACATCAGTTACACAGTTACAACAATAGTCTCTTAATTGATTCGTTTAATTAGCCAGAGATGGAGCTAGCACTACAGCTTGTCATCCTCTATCATAGGGGGTCTCCTCAGCAGCCCGCACGGTCACTCTCTTACCCCACACCAGTCAGGCTTCTATTAAAGTGTAATTATATGTAAATGAAAACTACATAAAAACCCCTTTGCAAGCTGACCACTGAAACAGTCCTTGCCCTCAGTGCCCTCCCGTTTCTCTTCATTATTTTAACTGATGAAAAGAAAGTGAAAGAGTTTTTTGCAGCTGGACGTTTTTTTATAATTCACATGGACACATTTCAAATATCTTTCCCTACTTGTGAAAGACAAGCAATTAATCAGTGCTTCTCATGGAGAGGTAACTCCAAATCAGTTCTCAGCTTTGTATTATGGAGAGTGAGTACTTGGGCAAGTTGAGGGTTAGAAGGGAGGGTGGGGATCAGGGGGCCTGTATGGGGCTGTGTAAGAGTTTCTATTTAAACTGATGCCTCTTAACAAAAACAGCCACCGTTCCAAATCCTATGCAACCACTCCCCCTCCTCTCGCCCCGTTGTTTACCACAGGCCCAACTTCACAAGCCTTCTTGGTATGAAGTTGGAGCCAGAGAGCTAAGAGTAGGGGAGTGATTACAACTTCCTTCGGCGTGAATGGTGCAGATGTCGGCCTGGCCTCAGTGAAGCAGAACAATGCCCTCAAAGGCGTCTGGACACAATGGGCCTTTCTCCTCTGCCGGAGATGTCTCTCTATAGCAGCTTGCAGCGCGGGGATGCTAAGCAGGTGGCACACAGAAAGACAGAGATGGCCCCGGCCCTTTCAAGTTCCCTTGGCTGAAAAGCATCAGTTGGTACATGTGTGCAGGAGTCGCCACGGATTGCTTCTGTGGTCAGTCTGGGCATTAGCATCTGGAGGTGACACTTAGCAGTGGATTAGCCAGGCTGCCTGTTCACTGGGGATTTTCCCCCATTGATGAGCCACCGAGAGAAGCAAAGAATTGATGCTCACTGGCGTCTTTTTCTCTGATCTGTCATGGCTTGGTCGAAGATTGAGCGGTCTTTTGCCCTCCTAGGAGGAAGTTATAAAGTTCTGCTGTCCAACTGCCAACCTTAACCTTTCCCCACTCTCATTCCTCAGTTTTTCCTGTCATTTTTCTAGAAGAATTATTTATTTATGCAATATAAAGTCTAACTTAAATTTTAGAGAAGAAATTCAGAAAGGAGAATTTTGTATAATACTTATGTGGGATTCCACTTGATTGTGTTTCCCACACTACATATTTGTGTACGAAATTGAGGCACCCTGCTCTTATGGATTTACAGATTTAATTATGACAGCACTAGTGTCCCACTGCGTGTTTACCACAAAGAGTCTCTCTCTATGGAGCTGAATAATTTGCTCTGTACTTCCCCAGCTGTGTGGCATTACTGTGGTTTTCCTGGGCCCAGCGGAGAGCAGTGGGGACCAAATGAAGAAGAGTCACCTGGCGTCTCCTTCCAAGGTCTCGCAGAGTTAACATGTAATGAATAAATTAATATTTAATGAAGGAGAGGTCCACTGTTACACTCACCCTGCACTAGTACCATCGGGGAAGATAGAGGTTGAAGACACTAAATACTGTACTGGATGCTGTGAATTGACAAACAACTTCAAAAAGACAGAAAAAGTGGTGCTAAATACTTTGGGTGCTCTCCCGCTGTGCTCGTTTGAGCAGAAGTTAATGTCATCTGTACTTTTTTTTTGTCTTATTTGTGTGTTCATCTTGTGAGGTTCATGCTGGATCTCAGCTTTCATCACAGTGGGCTGATTAAAGATTTGTGACTCCTGTGCACAGTCTTTTTTAAATAATTATTTTTAAAATACAGTGCAATAATTTCTATCACTTTTTATTTATTTATTTATTTTAAGACATCTAACAGTCTAGTAATAATTGGGGCATTCTGGAGGGCGGCTTTCATATAATAAACATTTACTAGTTGCAATCAATGTGTCCTTCTTGCCCTTTCCTTATCTATACATTAACTAAGTACTACTAACCACCTCAACAACTTGTTGTGTAATAGGACAACATACAGTATTGTATCTGGTGTATGATGGTGGCAAAACAATATGCCTACAAAAATACCTCTCTTGTATCTTTTGTCATTGAAGATTTTAATGCGTCATTGGCACACGTGCAAGCTGAGTCCTGCTGGGCTGTTGCTAATGTCGTGGCCCCCTTGTGAGAGTACATTATCTCTGAGCCTTCCTATTATTCTAGAACCATCTTTGACTTCTAATGTGCCTATCTACACGTCCCTGGATATCTAGCATCATTATGAAATGAACTAACAATCCATTATTCTCATTTCTTGTCATTACTACAAGAAATACTCCACAGTTTAAGTTCTCTTGTTTAGCTCTCTTAATTTTTGTGAATGACAATTTGGCACTAAAAGAAAATGTATCTGCACAAAGGCTTTGATTGATGTGATAGCAGATTTGCCCCATGTGCAATGTGGTAAACAAGTCAAAAAGCCAAGTTTTGAGAAATCACAATTGCCAAAATCGCAAATCAGTTTCCAGACTGTAAATGTGTGCTTTACAATGTGATATTTTCTCAAACCTCCTCATATAATCAGCAAAATGTAAGGGTGTAAAGGTGTCTACAGAAGATATGCTAGAATTAAAAGACGCTAAAAGAAAAACTACATGTTTCAGCAGCGATATCACATTATAAGCTCACATTTGCAATTGAAAAGTGGTAACAAACCAAAGAGAACTCCCTCCCATTCCTTATCCTGGCTGTCACCTTGGCTGAAATTCTCCAGTCTGATCTATATCATGCTCTAAACAATGTCCAACCGATACAAAGACACGATACAAAGTCTTCAATAACTGAGAATGATTGAGAGCGAACCGAAAAAACTCCTAAGTCTGCTCTTGGTTTCTGCGCTTGTGTTAAATGTTCTATGAACTGTTTTCTACTTGGTTGTGTGACAAGAACCAGAAATCATTAAAAACTCAGTGCATTTAATGCTTTGATCGTTGTGTTTCTACATTTACAGTTTTAGTGCAAACGAAATGAGGCAAACCGTCATCCAACTATCGACTCAGCTTTAGTGTTTAATTTAAACAATGTAGCAGTCAGACGTTAGACACACTGACCTCTACCTTGAATCAAATAAAAAAAAATGTAGGTCTAGTAAGCATTCAATCTGCACTATGATGAGAAAATGAGTGCTGATTTTCACATTAACAGACTCCTCAGAGGAAATGTCAAAGCTTTGTATGGGTACAGTGCACAACACAATAGAAGCAGGGAGATGGGGGGGGGCTAAGATAACCATCCACAGCTGTCTGTGCATGGTTATCCTCAACTAGTGACCAGAAACGATTCTCATAGGCGCATTCAACAAAGGTGAATTCCTTCCTTTATTGCTTCATTATGTATCAGAAGCCCATATATAGTCTTAGTAAAGTGTCAGTCATCTATGTTACCCTGGCAGAAGAAAAGGAGAAAAGCAGTAATGTTTGCCAGTCAGGTGTGATACAGGACAAGACATGAGTCAGTGTTTCTTGATCAAATACTCATTGCCATTCAGATCAGGTTAATAATCCATTCCAGACCATCACAGCAAGAAACACTACTTGTCTACTGATCATATTTTTCATGTTCACTGTGGTGCATTTAGAATAAGAGAGAGTAAAAGGGCATAAGAGAAGATTCTTACAGGGCAGGGCAGGTAGGGCAGATAACTGAGAAAGATATCAATTATTAATAGTTAAGGTTAAATAAAATGAAATAAAAAAATGTTTTTTCAACCCCCCAGAGAACCTAGCCAATTTGGTTTAGGCAAGGAGTGGCACCTGGCTAGAGTGTGCAGGAGGCAGAACATACGTATACTAGTAATGTCAGCATGCTCCCTGTGATTTCTGTGGACAATTGCCCACTCTGTTCTCAATCAGATATCACAATTGTTGCTAGGGAGCTGGCAATGACAAGACCATTTAATGTCTGATAACACAGATTTGGATGTTTGTTTTCTGACATACAGCTCCACTGGGTGATATCCAGAAAAAGAACTGCAATGTGTGAACACAGCTCATGGCTGAGACAGAAACACAAACAAATGAACACACACATGCGAAAACTGACGTATTCAAATGTAAAGATTATTCAGATAACCTATTCAAATACCTGGGAGAAAGATTCAATGACAGAGAAAGATGATGACATGACGGATTTACCTCAGATTTACCTCACAGCCCATTCTGTATCATATTACCAGGACTATATTTCTGAGCTTCTAGTTTGGTGCCTGTAATAAACCTGATGGGGTGTGATAAGACACTATTTGCCACAGACTTTTTCCAGAGAAGCAAGCCAAAGGAACGATTTGTAAGTGCAATTAGATTCCCTGATATTGAGTGTTAAAGTAAGCTCTCCTTCTCCACAGGAGTCAAGGGAAGCACATGTACTGTACCCCTATGTCAGATTACACAGATAATACTCAGTTAAATGCTCAGAGGTGAAAATATCTTTCTTTCTTTCTTTCTTTCTTTCTTGCAACATTGTCTCTCTTACACTCCCCAGGAGTATGACTTATTCTATTGAAGTATGATAAACCAAACACTTGTATTTGATTGCATTAAAGAGCACATTCAGTCTGCAATAAATACAACAGTTTGTTTCAAAACCACAAATTATCTATAAAGTACTGGTAAAGATTAGGTATTAGATGCTACTTCACAATAACTTGTAAAAGTCTGAAAGTTGGGAGGTTTTTTGCCTTTATGTCTTGTTTTTGTCCTTCTACAGCCTGGCAGGTGCATATTCCCCCTGCCTGGGAGTACCATAAATCTTCTGTTGTATTCACAACCATAACCATTTAAACCACAACAAAAACAACAAAATATGTCGGTGTTCTCCGTATTTTCGTGCCATGTTTGTGCAATGACATCACTGACTGCTGACTGATTAATTACTCAAATGGTCCATTCTTAGGCAAGAGGCCATTTTAAGGTCATAACCTTGAGGACAGAGGAAATGGTAGCCATAAGCAGGGGGTCATCCTTCTCTCGATTCTTCGGGATGACCACTCCTGCGTCACCTGTTGGCAACCTACTGTCCTCCTGCACCAACAGGAGACCAGCAAGAGGTCCTGTCCCTCATGTTCCACATGACAACTGTTTGGCCCAGGAGAACAATAAAACAGTGTCAGTTTCTACAGGAAAATAGAGACAAAGTGAAAGAGGAAACAATTCGTCCACAACAGGACACAAGGCCATGGAGGATAACCTGCCTTCAAAGATGCTGGGGTGGCTTATCAGAATAGTTTAGAGGTGGCGCACTTCAAAAGGCTAAGTGTAGCTCTCGTACAGAGTCGTTTTTTCCTGCTATTCTTGTGCGTTGGTTTTGGGTTGCTATAAGTAGCCTGCATCCTGTCCCTCTGTGGTCTCAGGTGGATAGGTTTTGTTTTTGTAGCTGGAGCCAGGCCTTTAATGGCTCTCTGTGCTTCCACTGCTTCTGTTGGCAGGACTGATTAGCTTGTTAGCAATACATATATCATACTAGAGCAGCGAAACTCATACGTACGTAGTGGGGGAAGAATAGTTCTAATCAGGATGTTATGCTGTGTTATGTTATGTTATGTTATGTTGTGTTATGTGAAAAATATTGTAGGGTCTTTACCTTACAATATAAAGTGCCTTGAGGTGACAGTAACAGCAACAATGATAACATTACTGTAGATTTTAGCAGTTAGCATCCACTAATTTGAACAATAACAAGAACAGTGATGTTTTTTAAGGTGAAAGGTTTGCATAGGAAAACCTGTAGAAGATTTAGTAATGGTTGCCTGCTGCGCGTACTCCTTTGTCTCGGGTTCACAGAGGGTCAGCGATGCATTCTCCCGTGCCTCCTGTGCATTTCACAAGACCTCCTATGGTGGAGGCCGCTGCCAGCTATAGTAGGCTTCTGGCCAGTGGAGACTGCCAGTTGACCTGATACAATGTGCTTCACTGTGAAAAACACCCCCTAACTCTCAACTGGGAAACCCTGTGTCCCCCACAACCCCCTTTTTTTCATTTATTTGGTTTCCAGTTAAAATAGTTAAAGTATATCCTCACATTATTTTAAGTTCAAAGAAGATATGATATTCTATATAATCATAATAAAATAATCTTGAATACAAGTTTTGCCATAATAATTCAGTCCCAGTACTAAATTGTCCAGTTCCATTTCTAAAGATATGATATCTGATCGCATCAGATGGCATAACGTATATCAAATCCCAGGTGAACAATCCAACTGTACCATGCTTTCTATGGTTTAAGGCTACCTGTGCTTGCAGATATTGAATCCTTTATAGACTTTTCTGTTATTTGTTTTGTAGCCTTTATTTACTTTTCACATACAATTGTTACTTTTAAGGCCTATCACTGAAATACAATACAGTAATCTGAGCAGTAACAGAAAATAATAGACCAAAACCATTTACATAAAGGGGTTATTTGAGACCTTTGGGTTATTAAAGTCTTCAAATCCTTTTTGTCCTTGTGTGAGAAAGCATCTGTTCTATGCTTGTTCTAAGTGTCACTGTATCCGCCTTTATCCTCTTGAACCTCCTGGATAAATATAGGTTTGAAGACATGCCAATCTGCAACTTTAGCGGACCCTTCCCTGTCCGTCTGTCTGCCTCCATCTCTTCTCATCCTCTCCCCTTTTCAGAGCTTTTTGAGTCCTTTTAAAATATATTGCCCATGTTGATCAGTGGTGGTCTGATGGTCACCTCTGCTCCTCCCACAACACTCAGAGGCACACATGGTCCATTGTTTGGCGCACCGGCCTGATTAGTGTGCACTCACCAACAGGGTTGGTAGGCAAGCCACTTACTGGAGTAAATAACCTCTGTGGTATAATTATGTACAGTCTGTGGTGACCTGGTGGTCTAAACTCTAGGCAAAACAGGTCTCCATCCTCCTGGCCCACCTGCACCTTTATTAGTCACCTAGGGAAGGCTGACTAACAAAGTGCAGTGTCCTCCGTGCCTGTCTCTGTCTTACCCTGCACCCCCCTCTTCTCTTAATGGCTTTCAACTTTGTCTGGGTTTCCTCTCCACTGCCCTAAACTGTAGGTCAGCTTCCCAGTTAATTACACATTCTGATGATTACAGGGTGGGAGGAAAAGTGGCAAAGTTTGCCTAACCTGTGGCGGGTCCAAATGCCGTCCCTATTTGGACTTGGACTGTTTATTTAACCATGTTACTATCTCGGGCTAAGTGCCATTGTTTCCTCATGACCCCTGACTTCTGCTGCCTGAAATTAATCAAGCTATTTATATCTAAAGGTTGAAGTAGCTTTTTTAGCTGGAAGAGCTCATGATGTGATGTACTAAATTCTTACCTGTCACAAAATAATTATTAGCAGTATACAGTGCCTTTTTTTTTTTACTCATTTTTTACCTTGTTGGAGCCAAGCAGCGCCAAGCCCGGAAAAGGGGGGGGAGCAGCACACCAGTAAACTCACACATGCTAACGGGTGCAATCACAGTCTCATATCCTGATTGTGCAGTTGGTAGTGTGGACAATGAGGGCAGAGAGAGCGAAATGTGCACGGCAGCTTTCCATTATGAGATAGTGTGTATTACTGTAATCCAGAGGGCCTCCTGCTCACTGTGGCGTGTGCCAGACTCCTGGGTGGGCAATCTCAGAGACAGTGGGGAGGCCCAGCTTATTTCTGGGCACATTTGGCATGGCCTACATGGCTGTTACAAGAACTAGAAGTGGAACAGAAGTCATAAAAAGACGTTTAGATATATTGGGGGAAACTTTTTTAAGTGCTAGAGGTGGAAGGTGCGCATTATCTACCTTTCGCTTCAGATTTTAAGTTAAATGTGGGAAATGAGCTGGTTGTTTAACATAATAACAACACATAGAGAAATTATGATCTCGCTGTCTAAACTATGTATAACCATCAGAATAAGCAATGTATATATTTAATTAAATTAAGATTTTTATCCTGCTTTTTGGGCAAGAAAGCAGGACAAAAGTTATGTGTAACACTGCTGGTTTTTACACAATAAAATGAGAGTATGTACCACAAAATACAAGAACAAGATGCAGGGATATATTTGCTGCAGTGCTCGTTGGCTCCTGTCACTTGCTTCAGTTGTTGGAGATTTTCCCAGTATGGAAGCCTGTGATGCCCTGAAGACCACTTGTTGGAAGCCTGCTGATCCTCTCTGGGTCTGAGATGGCCTGAGGTGACTGTGAAAGCCTGTCAGTGTTCTTTCAGAAAGCTTATCCATGTGCTGATGCCACCAAGCTGGTCCTGAAGAACGGCACTTTAGAGGTGATGATGGTTGAGCTCCCACAGGAAATATGTCTCATGCCTGTTAAGGTGTCTAGAACATTGGTACAAAGGTGTTTGAGGGTTGAGTTTGCAGTTGAAACCACAAAGGACATTACACACACACACCAGCAAAGACATACACACAACATAATTGCAAATGAAAATATTTACAAATCATTGCATATCTGCAAAGCAAGCTTCCCTTACATTATATCTCTTGTGATGAGGTGCTTAAAGAGATGATAAAAAACATAACTATTATGTTTCGTATCAACACAAAAGCAATATATTCCTGAAGGGAAAGTAATCATAACAAGTACAAACACAGATACTGTACTATATACAAAATGTACGGAAATCTCTGGGCAAATTTAGATATTTTGTTAATTTTTGAAGTGAACACAAGTAAATACAAAAATTGCAGCAAAAAATTACTAATAAGACCTTAATAATGTACAGCAACTTTCTATTTCCTAAATCTAAAATATTATTTTTTAAAAATAATTGATTTGTAAAGTCTAAGAACTTCATAAACTCATTAGACCTGAACTGACTTGAAAGGCAGGTCTGGCAATATCATTAGAATAGTTTCAAAGCTTGATAAGTTCTCTGAGTCAACCAGGATACTGGATCGACAGATGATGCTTTTAAATAATTCACTTAGAATAATCATTTTAATGGAACTTTTGGCTAAAATGTTACAGGTACGTCCCATATGTATTAAGGTCTAAATAGCAATTGATTGTTTTTGTATAAGTGAGTGTATGAAGCTAACATTACTGGGGAGCTTTATTCCCATAGTAGCTGAAACAACAATGATGATCATCCCAAGGTCATAACCTTTGTTGACCTGAGTTCAGGGGGAGGTTGTCTGTGGTTTCCTGAGAATAATAAGTGGGAAATCTCCACTTCCCAGACCTCCCAGTAACCTTACAAAGTAAAAAGATTTACGAGGCCCATTGAGGACTCTCCTGATTGGCTTTATGACTGGACTTCCACTCTGTTCCCTACTAATGTCATCAGGATGTCTTCAACTCTAACTCTTGACTGTAGAGGATGGTTGACAAAGATTTACTGGAGTTTGATGTAGTGTGTTGAGAGGTTTAATTGTTGTGGGAACAGAATGAGTTATGAATGTTTGAAGTATACCGTACATCATCACCTTTTTCTGTAGAGCTGTATTACATGTTTCAGCTTCATTACTGTATATAGTGACGCTACTAAACTTGTAAACTGAAACACACAATACTCGCTTGGATGAACAGCTGACTTTCACACTAATAGACACATACATACTCATGGGCATGCTCTGGCACTAGTGGAGACATGCATGGGTCACCTGGCAGGTCATGCCCCCCCACTGGTCAGGCTTGCTGAAAGACTGCATTGATTATGTGCTTGTCTGCAAGCATGCGATCAAGCATGTGCATTTTAGCATTTGAACATGTGGACACATGTTATTAGATATCTGTCTGCGTGCTTTTGTAAGCTGGCATGTCCATGGACCAAAGTCGTCATGCCAGTATTTTCAGGATGTTTGACAGAATCATGTCTTCATCCAAGGTGTTCTCATTTAAAGGCACCAATGCACTGACAGCAGCAATACTGGACGCCGAGAACCAACGTTCCAGTTTGACAATGTCTGCATAAGGATTCAGCACATGTGGCAATGAATCAAAGTACAGATTTGTCAACCAGGAGACAGTTAGGAAGCTTGGTTTTTTTTTGTGGTTTTCACTCACTGTTTACTTTCACTTGCACTCACAATAAGGTTGGTCAACTCATGGTCTGGGTTAACATGTGCCCCTTCAAAACAACTATTATGCTCATTTCCACTTCATATTTTTATTTTTCGACTCCGCGGAAGTAGCTCTGCATGAGTAACAGTTCAAGTTAATCTTTATTTCTCTTATACTGGTCCTTGAGGCAGCCCCTCCCTTCTTCCTCTGTTTGACACAAACCGTGTTTAACTCCCTTTCACCTCCAGTTAAGCCCATGTTCTTCTGATTGGCTGCCTCTGGAAAACAGATGATTTTAACAGCAGGTGGGTGGGGCTTCTATGCTCACAGCTAGATCTGCGTGTCTGAAATGAACATATTAAGAGTATCTGCTCTTATAGACATCATACAGAGCCAAAGGAAGAAAAGTAAGCTGTCTGAAACTGGCATAACTAGCACATATGTGATTAACAAATTTATTAGACCCCCACCCAATGTAAGGTTTATGCCACAGTATTGGTAATTACCAAAATCATGTTTTTATGTTTATGTAATGGTTAATTCACCAGTATGCACATGCTCTTTAATCAAAATGATATTTGTAATGCTAAAATATAATTATTGTTGTTATCCATGAATTTTCAAATTTACTGTTTTACAAAAAAGCTGAAAAAAATAATAAAGCACATTATTATTTTTTGCTTGGGATTCCAAATTACAGTGATTTACTTGCATTCCTGAACAGAAAATTAGTTTTAGTGGTTGAATTTTATGTTTGATTAATTTCTGACTTCTCAGAGAAGCCCACTGTGCCAGCTCCAGTTTGAATATAAAAATGTGAATTCAGTTTGTTATTTGCCTAATAAACAACAATATAATTCTTCGTTTTTATGAAAGGTAGTCTAATACATTTGTTAAGCACTGCATGCTGACCTCTTTATTTGAAACTTTAGGTACATTTAACATGAGCATCCACCATTGTAGCAATATATATAAGACAGAAATTAAGGAAAAACATCATCTGTCCTCTATAAGCTTAAAGGGTCCCTATGGATTTACATGTGATGCCCAGGGGTTCTGAAAAAGTGGTGACTTGGGTTAACTTTAGCATAGGCTTAGACGTAAAGTGAGGAGTACCTTCATAGGAGTACCTCTAACCTCACTTTAAAAATAATTAGAACAGACATAGGGTCTTCCTATGCCTCGTGTTATCTGTGAAAACTTGTACTGGAAAATGCCACAAAACCATAATGAGGTGACAGCTATCTGACCCCCGCCATGCACATGTGATCTGAAGCCTAGTGTGAGGAAATAAATAGTATGCACTTTTGAACTAAGTGTGTCATAGAAAGACAAAGACAACATACTTGCCAGCGAGTCTCATTAATAGTCATGTCATGCTTAGAATACAAATTAGGAACATGTCTGCTATAAAGTTACAACATGGAATGCAAAATTTTGCTTTGCTTTGTTTTGCACTGGCGTTGTCACCTCATTGTTTTTTAAATGTGCAAGTAACAAAACAAAAAAAATTAGGAAAAATTAGGAAAAAGCCCCAAAATTCACAATGTTACAATAAAGCAATAGGTGTTGGGCACACCACAAAATTATAATTGAATGTTCTGTGTGTTGTGACAGTCTTTCAGATCTCACCTTCTGTGCTTCTTATCTCATCTGCTTTTTATCAGTGAAAGAGCTTTATGCAGGCCACAAGTGACCCACGAGCACTTTAAATGAATACAGTGTGCTAATAGCTGAGCGAGGACACCCTGGGAGCAGGCATGAAATATGTGCAAGGACCCGTGACCACTGAGATAATAGCCCCTGCCCAGACCATGGATTCTCTGTCCACTCTCTTCTCCACTGCGCTCCACCCAGGTTTGGAGTGGCTCATGTCCAGGACAGATGGTAAGTTGAGGCCCTTGTATCTTGTGACAGTGCAGGGGGTAGGACAAAGCCTCATGGGTGAGATGGGGATGAACAAAATTTCCCATCTAACCAGTTTAATAGCAGTTTTTCTTATGGGGAGAGTCCTGTAGATCAGGGCAATAAACTTGTACAGTGTATGTTTAAATGTTAAAATGTACTTTATATCTCAGTTTATTTATCTATGTGCATAAAAGAGTTTACATCACTTCTGTACTCTAGAATAAAAAGGTGTGCATGTGCTCATAGTATGGTATTTTTTATTTACAGTACAAGAAACACAACCTCTGTCTTGACCATACAGGTTTATAGTCAAGGGCACTAAATACTAGCTGCAGTAGCAAAGTATTGGCTATTTCCTAGCAGGGAGTTTTGTGTGTAGGAGCTTTTTGTGTTCATGTGTTGAACCACATCCAGGGCCAAAAGAAGAGAAGATGGGGCCAGCTCTAATTAAAGCCAAAGGAAGAGTGTCATCTGCTGTGAACTCGCAACTAGGGGCAACAGCAAATCAATGGACGGCCAACACTGTCATCACCATCAACAGCTCCCGATCAGAGCAATTGGAGGGGAACAAAAAGGAATGAAAAAGACTCTACCAGGAAGCTTCTACCACCTGTGCAGAGCAAGAGAGAGGAGGGAAGAGAGAGAGAAACACAGGGAGAAACGAGAAGCAGACACAGAGAACAAGATTGTGACGCTGTGGTTCGAGCTATTGTAAAACACTAGAGACTTGTTGTTTCTTTGTTTAGGGCAAGCAATTTTGTCATCATCACTAGGAGCATCTATTTTGATAAACAAAGGTGCAATTTTATGAAGATTAGATGTGAACAGAATGATCTTATGACCTGTTTAAAAAAATATAGATTTTCTTTTTCTTTTCTTTTTTTGCCAGTGGATCAAACTGCTGCATACAGTGACTGCCAATGGTACATGTTCCTGGCAATCTAAAAAGTGTTCCTAGAAGAGATTTAGGCTATTGAACCCTATGAGTGGTATCAGTGCTCTCCTGTCTCTGTGAACTGTGCCTCCCGGCCAGCAAGCCAAGGGGAACGCTGGATCAGATTCTTACGCAAACACAGGCACATAAATGGCATGTTCTCATGGCATTACCATTCCAAATGTTTTTCAAGACGAATGTGAATGCAACTATTTTTGTCTCGCAGCCCGCACTCTTGGATAACTTCCTTTGAATAAATGAATTCTGACAAGGGGAATCTGCATACAAAAACACAGCAGGTTTGGAGGCAGCGGCTGGTCCGCTGGTGAGGGCCTCTGAAGCTCTCTCTGAATCTCTTCATTCATTCCCTGCTCCTTATGGACTCACAGCCCTTTAAATGGCTGCCTCTGTTTATCCCCTGTTAGCACTGGTGGTTAGGGAGGTGATGAGGCATACAGCCACACATTAAATCCTCTGTGCTTGCGGTTGGCACCTGCACATCCTTTTTACCTGCCAAATGTCAGGTAGACTCTATGGAAATTCTTGAATTTTGAAGATGTTTGGAAAAGGCTGTGAAATTATTATGTTCACAACAAGATGAGACTTTCTCAAGCCAACTTTGAAAGTTAAAAAGGTCACTTAAAGCTCTGGAGCAGGGGCATAACATAAATCTTCCTATTGCTCTTCCTATTACCCTTGTATATGCAACTGATTTAACTTCATACATCATCATGCAATCTGTAGTGGTTACTATGGGGACTAGTTATTAGCTGTTTACAATATATGGAAGCAAAAGCTAAAGTTTTTTCTTGATATGTTGCGTAATAACATGGTGACACAATTATTATGAATATTTGAAAACAATAGAAAACAATATTAGTCATCCTTCTCAACATCTTTTACTAAGGTCCTGACTTAAGTGTCAAAGACTTAATAGCTCTGAAAATGATTTCCTGATTATGAAGTGTTTGATATTTGAATGAGGATATGCTTTGATATGGAAAATCAAAAATGCCGTAGTCCAGATTATTATATCATAAAAGTTGCTCCATCATTTATTTCCTCCTGCTAAATATGTGGACAGACCTGCATATCATATATTTTGTGTCAATCTGCCTAAACCTTGCATTGGGTTTTGCTATTGGCACTCCACTCACCAGCCCATGTGGCGTGGGTAGGCATATAGAGCAGACTTTCAAAGCAGTGCCATCTCCATATGTTCGCCACGATAATCTTTTATCTGCCATCCCGTACTCTGGTTCACTCCCTTTCCTCGCCCGTGGCAACAATTTTATTTCTGCATCAATTAGCACAGTGATTAATACAACAAGCAAACAGTTTAGAGGTAATGGCACACAATTAACATCTTTCCCCATCATAAAGGGTATGCTAAACACTCACACTGCCGCTTTCTCTGCTTGGAATAGAGATGTGTTTAGTCCCTAATTCGTATGCTCTCGGATAGAAGTGGTGTGAGCCTGGCTTTGTGCTATGCCATCACCACATTAATCTAATTATAGGTAGCTGAAAATGAGTCTTGCAAATCAGGACTGTGTGTGTGTGACAACCTTACTCTTCACCCCCACCCCCAACACTTGCACACACACACACACACTTACATTGTCCCCTAAATGAGAGAGTGAATAAGAATGCCTTCGCTTTTCAATGCACCGCCACCATGCGAGCGCCAACCCACTCTTCAAATGCCAATGTAGCCGCTGAAAGGCACCATTCACTCACTTTGTATCCAAACTTGTTGCCGACTTACTTTTTACTAGCAACCCCCGTTTCCTTTCTCTTTTTACTGTTTTCTAATTACAAACCAATTGGCACTGGGAGGGTGTGCATGGGTAAATAGAGCTGTAGGGGCCTGTCATGTGTGTAGTAGTGGAGAGAGGTCCTCGCAGCGCTGAGGGATGAGATGATTTGTTGTGATTGACAGCTACCTTGAGACTGGCCTGATGGAGTTGTCAAAGCTGTATGCTAACAGACTGTTTTCTTACCACTGCAGATGTACTCTGCTCCGCTGTACTGCACACACACATGCACATGCACAGTATTTTCCAGCATCAGGCACATCATGGGAACTCAAATGTTTATTAGGAGAATGGTTTTTAAATGCAACGTGAGAAGAGAGATTCTGCTTTTTGGGCTCATTCTAGTATAAACAAGCTTTTTGTACTGACAGCTTCACACTGCCACCTCTTCTATATCACAGCCTTGTTTTTTCTGCAAAGCCAAGACAGAGCTGTATTTGAGGGTGCCGTCTTGGGCTAACACCGGGTGTGTGAATACAATGGCAATCCTACATCTGGGAACTCAGTGGGAAAACTATCCCATTTCTCACTTGTGCTGTTAGATGAGGGTGTTCATTTTTACAAGGTGGATAGTGTTACTACGAAATGAAGTTGTGCAAAATTCCCTGTGAAAATCTGGTTATGAGCATTAGCAGTGATTTTGACTGATACTATTCATCACATGGGTCCACTGAGAGTCAGCGGAGCAAGTTTGTTTATGGTGGGCTGGATGCCTTCCCACCTTTAGTAAATGTAAGTGGAGAGGCAGAAAACTGAGAGATTTTGTTTTTGTACTTTAATAAAGAGAATTAAAGTACAAAAAGCCATCTAAACCTCTTTGTTGTTTATACAAAATAATGACTTCCTTTTTCAGTAAATATGCAGAATGAAGCTTGGCTTGTCATTTTGTTATAATATAGGCATTGTAAAATATTGTGTGTGAGCTTTATGGAATGAACTAAAAGCAAAGATGTATCATTGGCTATCGTTCTGTAAAAGGGGCTCAGCTTTAGTGGGGTATAGAATGACCAGCCTCACTCTGCACCATGTCACCGGATTTCTCCTTTGGCCCCAAGTCTCTTTTTTTTCTCCCTCTTTTCCCTCTTGCCTCATTCTCCTTGCAGTTATTCATCTCGGGAACAAAAGCTAAGTGTTTAGCTGTGAGCCAGATCAAGGGCCTTCTTCTTCCTCCCAGGAAAAGGTATAATAACAAACATGGCCGCCGCTGAAATCAGCCATACCTTCTGTTGGCTCCAGACTCCCACATCTGTGCCGCACCTCTCTCTGTCTCCCACACAGCTGCTGCCGAAGCTGGGGAGGCTTCAGCCCAGTGCCTCCAGGCTTCCATTGCCTGGGAGTCCCCTGGGACGCTGCTGACTGGCACCCAGACTGC
>VUQS01028306.1:0-20885 GCA_015108495.1 Heterochromis multidens | reverse complement strand
TGGTGGTAATGCAAAAAAAAAAAAAAAGTAACATAAATAAAGATAAGCCAAACAGAAGATAAAAAATTACATGCTGAAAAAGAGAAAGAAAACACAGAGTATTTTAATCAGAAATTAATACCAAACCAAATCACGAATTCTAATTAATTTAACTTTAGACAGACCTGCTATCTCCATAAAACTGCAGATATGAGATGTTAAGAATTTAATAAAAGCAGTCTGGATACAACTGTAAATGTGTTTTATTCTTCTGAGTGGTAGAAATAAAGAACAATGTCTAACACATCCTCTGTTTTAGGTTTGCAAAGTAAAGAAGGTAGGAAATCATAGGCTGTGGACCAAACCATTGTGAGGTGTGTGTGGGGGAGTCATTTTTCCAAAACTTAAAGATGTATTGTTTTGCATCTATATTCAGAAAAAGAGGACGCATGTATACTTTGTCTGCACTTTAAATGAAACTTAGAAAAACACTAAAAAAAGCACGAGAAAAAAGTGGGCAGGAAAAAGCCTAAAGCTAAATTATCTATAAAACCCAAGGAGGGCACAAGAAATGACAGAAACATGAAGCTCATCATATGACAAAGCAAAAGACAAGACAATCAATCAGGGGTGAGTGGGAACAAGACAGAGGTGGAAAAAATTAGGACAGCAGACAATTACAAAAAGTGGGAAACCAGACAGACAAGGAGAAAAACACCAGAGATACAGAAGGTATGAAATAATTTCATAATAAAACAGGAAATGAATGACAACATGAGCCTTCAGTGGATATTATTATGTTGTTTAACAATATATAGTTTTATTTCCAGTAGTAGACTGAGGAGGACAACACAGTTTTTATTAGAAAAAGGGGGATCTGGACTTTCAGCTAACTTTTGAACTTCTTTAACTGAAGAAGCTTTTAACAGAAACAGCAGTTTCAGTTCAATCCCCTCTGGTTTACTCCATGTGATCCACAAAAACAAACTGTGTAGAGCTACTGTAACAACTTTCTAGCTGAGACTTAAACTGTTTGGGTGAACTGGCTCTTTAAATGTCACCTCTGTGCCAAACCTTTGTTCTGAAAGACAAGCAGGATGAAACTTCCACAGGACGAAAGACATTAAGATTGTTCTGCGGCTCAGCTTGTGTTTCACATAATGGATGCTGGTGTAGGACGAGTCTTCGGTCAGGTTTTCTTCCTATCTGAGAGCGTTACAGAGGAGAGAGATAATGACCCTAACACAGTTTGAAGCTCTGCCACGTCGAGTTGGCGCTGAAAGCTGCTTTAAGAGAAACTGAGAATGTTTTTTATCATCATTTGAAAAAGCCTTGGCGTGATGTTTCTCTGCCTCAACACACAGTGCAATATCTGGCTTTTCAGCTTGATGAGAGAGTGTGGTTAGGGCTCTGGAAGAAAAAAATAGATGAGCTGTAAAGTTTCTACACTACTCAAAAAATCAAGGGAATCCTCGATCATCAGAGTTTAATACAGTCAGCTGAACTTCAATGATATCAATCTGTCCAATTAGGAAGCAAAAGCCATTGTGAATCAATTTCAGCTGCTTTGGTGCAAATCAAAGTGACAGCATGTGCACTGGAGAGGCAACAACAACACAAACCCCAACAAGGGTTTTACAGGTGGTGGCCACAGTCTATTGCTCTCACTTTATCCCTCCTGACTGATTTTCCTCTAGTTTGCTTCTTGTCAGTGTTGCTGCTAGTAGCTGGAAACAGTACCTGCAGCCCATTAAAGTTGCACAGGTGGTCCAGCTCCTCCAGGATGACACCCATCCAGGTGCCGTCATGGGGCTAATATATTTCCACCTGCTTTGAGACAAAAAAAAACTTGTGAAAAACTTAACTATATATATTGTCTCTCTATATATTGTTCCCTTCTATGAAAAACAAAAAAAGGTAAATGGACTGATTCTTATATAATGCTTTTCTACTCTCCTGGAGCACTCAAACAACATACCTCATTCACACAAGCACTTTTTCTATGCTTAAGTGCTTTCTATCTAACATTCACACAAGCAGCTTGGGGTTAGTATCTTGCCCAAGAATATTTGGCATACAGAGTGGAGCAGCTAGGGATTAAACCACCAACCTTCCGATTAGTCGACAACCTGCTCTACCTCCTGAGCTACAGCCACCCCACACAAGAGGAAAAACTAGCCAGAAAATGTTCTACAGCTCCGTAGAGTCTCACAAGCACCTTCATTGAGACCAGAGATTATATTAAGTTCTCTGGGATGGCACATTATCAGTTGGATTGCCCCCCTCTGGTGCCTTTCCCCCAAACTGTTTTCATCAGTGTAACCATAGATGGTTAAACAAGGATGTCCAGATGTCCTCTTTTCTGGGAAAACCTTGAAGCATCGTTGTAAACATATTTTTTTCTTTTTCTTCTTCAGCCATAGCAGAGGTACCTTGTTGTTTTCTGTGACCCCACACACATACACTCTTTCTCTTTTATTTTTGTTGGGACAAACAGCACACCTGCAGACAGAGTGAAGGAGAGAGAGATCAGATTCGTGGCCGGCTGATTAAAAATTCATTTCTGCTATTTTGGCCGACAGAAGTCTCAACATGGAAAGGAAACAAGAAAAAGGGGAACGAGGCGTGCCTTAAAAGTTTGGGCATTTGTGATGGATCTGATGGAACAAGAGAAAACTTAAAAAGTGCAGAGGGCAGTGAGATGAGTCCTTCAGTCAAAGCTGATGATGAAGGAAGAGCATGAGGCAAAGGAGGAAACAGACAAATCACTGTACAAACTGAAATTATCTGCTAATTCATCAGATCTAAGATCCAGTGTTTTTTGGGGGGTTTTTTGCCTTGTTTGCAGGGTTATTTCAAATTTTCAATCACTTTGTTAGTTACACCTGTTCAACTGCTTGTACACACAAATATCTAATCACAGTCACATGGCAGCAACTCAATGCATTTAGCCACGTAGACAAGGTCAAGACGACCTACTGAAGTTCAAACTGAGCATCAGAACAGGGAAGACTAATGTGACTTTGAACTTGGCATGGTTGTTGATGCCCGACAGGCTGGTCTGAGTGTTTCAGAAACTACTGTTTACAGAGAATGGTGGTGGTGTGAAGGATATTTTCTTGGCACACTTCGAGCCCCTTAGTATCAACTTGGTATCATTTAAAACCAGTGAGTATTGTTGCTGACCATGTCCATCCCTTTTTGATCACAGTGTACTCATCATCTGATGGCTGCTTCCAGCAGGATGACGCACCATGTCCCAAAGCTCAAATCATCTCAAACTGGTTTCTTGAACATGACAATTAGTTCTCTGCACTCAAATGACCTCCACAGTCACCAGATCTCAGTCCAATAGAGCAACTTTGGGATGTGCTGGATGCAATTTTGTGATGCTATCATGTCAACATGGAGCAAAATCTCTGAGGAGTGTTTCCAGCTTCTTGTTGAATCTGTGCCATGAAGAATTAAGACAGATCTCAAGGAAAAAGGGGGTCCAACCCAGTAGCAGCAAGGTGTACCTAATGAAGTATCTGGTGAGTGTATACAGTTACATTTGAGTGTAACTTTAAGAAGAATTTCTATATGGACAAAAGTAAAAACAGTACATTGTGTTGCTTTAGTTTTTTTTTTTTTTAAT
Source organism: Heterochromis multidens (assembly GCA_015108495.1). Lineage (NCBI taxonomy): Eukaryota > Metazoa > Chordata > Actinopteri > Cichliformes > Cichlidae > Heterochromis > Heterochromis multidens. Next base: position 17,269 of record VUQS01028306.1, on the reverse strand, counting down.
TTCCTTTGTTAGACAAGCAAACAAAAGATACACATAAAACACACAAACCAAACACCAGTGATCTCAAACATAAGCTTGACTTGCACAGCAGACTTTAAGGCAGACGCTTCCAAAAAGCAAACTCAGACCCTGCCATGCTAAAACAGTTTTGTACAAAAGGCTGAAAAACAAGAAGGCAGCAATAATGTTGGAATTCTTAACTTAGATTAACATCCATAATCAAGTGGTCGGCTCCACATTCACCTGCAGTTGTCTAAAAAAAACAAATCTAATCAGATGTTGCTGAGCTAAGGCAACATTTTATGTTTTGTTTAGTTCATTTGTTCAGTTTTGCAGGCACTTTTACAGTTTCCTAAGGAATCCAATTACGGTCTTTATTCGACCCTTTGAGCATTAAAATATTTGCTATTGTGCTTGAATATTGAGCTGAAATTTAATAGCAAGTTATATAAAACCTGGACAAAGAACCTGTAAACACGAGAAAACCAAGGAAAGCAATGTTTACTAAAGACGTGCCAGACAAATGCAGATTAAACACTAAAGAGTGTCTAATGTATACATTTATACAAGAATCTATGAGTCAGTAACAATTCAACTCACTCGTTAAGTAAAATGAACTGACTGAGATAATGAAATGTTGCTTAATTGCAGTTGTTTATCTCATGCAAGTAAATGACATTAAATCACACCAAAATGTAACCGTCCAGATACGTCTTAAAGTTGGAAAAAAAAAAGTATATTTTTAGCACAAATCAAAGTTTTACTGCTACTTAAATTTAAGCAGGAAACAGTGGAGCCAATAAAAATCATGTGGAGCTTTTAATTGTTTGGACCAAAAGTAGACGGTTGTTCTGGTCTCCATAGTCACCAGTTTGTAAAGGGAAAAAGCTGCATTCAAAGTTGAGATAATCAAAGGAAGCATTTAAAAGTGGCTTTGTTACATTAAAAAGGCAGAAAACAAAAAAAAAGAGGTTCTCTGGTCTCCAGTGACTTCGACTTAATTTCAAACAGCAACAAGCAGCTCGTGCATCTAATCCAACAACAATCAGGCGCCATTATTTGAAATATTCGCCCCCTTTTTCTAAATACCAAAGTAAAGGGATCGAAACCAGTTCGTATATTCTGAAAACCCAACAGTGCATCCAAAGTTGGCAAGATAAGGCAGAAAGAAAGCTTTGCCTGTAACACACTGCAGGAAATGAATTGTGCTCATGAGTCATTATGTCACAGAGAAACACTAGAGTCCTGCACACAAACAAGCTACAAAATAAAGGAAGCTTAAAGGGGCAGTTCAATCAAATTCACACATTTTTCCTCAGGCCTGTTGAGTTATTTATCCTCCTGTATGAGTTTGCTGTGAGTCGAACTGTTTTGGAGAATCAAGCTGCAGAGATGTCTGCCTTCTCTTCATACAATGAAACTAAATGGCACTCGCCTTGTGGACATTGTGGGACTTCACAGTTTGAAGCCTCAGCCTTTGTTTTGTCCTCCATCTTGGTTTTTTTTTCCTTTTGGAGTAGTGACTTCATGTGGCTGAGAAGTTATTAGCCAACGCTAGCGAGCTTGGTGAGTAAGCAGGATCCATAAAGTGTAGACACACCTACAGCTGCTAATTACTGCAGAGTAACAGGAGAACTTTAATGACCAAAACCACAGCACAGACTTCCTTTATGGTCTGCACCACACAGCTGGTCATATTATTTGTCACATAATTGCAATTTATTAAAAAACTCCAAAAGGCACCAAGAGCACAAACGCAGACAAATGGTCCAGTTTAGTGACTCCAATGAGATGAGAAGCCGACCAGACAGCGCTCAGCTACAGCTTCCTGTCAGACAAGCCATAATAAAATCTAAACAGGTGCATTTAAAAAACAATAATAATAATAATGAACCTATTATACAGTTGTTATGAAGGATGAAAACATCCACAGAGGCCAAAAACATTTTTGCAGCAGGCTGTGAACATGTTTATTTCTGCTGTAAACTTGGGGACTGACTGACTTTTGGAGCCAAAAGCAAAAGATACTGATGGCCACCAGTGCTGCCCCTCAGCCTCCCAGTAGATGCACCTATGGTATCAATTTGAAAATCCTACATTGCGTCAATCTCGAGCCATCGTGTTCACAAACTTGGGTGTCCACGCTGCTCGCCCGGCCGCCCAGCAAGGTGACGACAATACCCCATCAGCCTTTTACGACTGAGCGGTAATAAAAGCAAGTTTCATTTAGTTCCACTGGACTGAAAGAAGCGCAAATATAAACCTGGCATGTAACTAAAATACTGTTGACGGATGAACTGCACTACAGGCCACAGGAAAATGTGCTAAATTTGGTTTTGAACCATCCTTTAAATACAGCAATTTGTGATGAAATCCAGCTGAAAGGTTTCCCTCTGAAAGCAGCCGATCATTTGATAAGCGCTCGATATTTTAAGCAGTAACATTTTTTTTTTGTGTGTTGAACTCTTCAGCTTGAATGAATCAAAATATATACACACAGCTGAGTGTTGCTCATATATACAGACGTGACTCTGTGTGAAGGATCTCTGAAATATCTACAGCCATTTCTAATCAGTTCTGTCATTATTGTACACCCCTGAGGAGTTTGATGACCTGAGAAGCTCATTTTCATCGCTGTGATCAAAACTGAACTGTCGCCTTGCTGACTGTGTCGCTGCTAAAGCTACATATAAAAATATAAACTGTCCCTTATTTTCTCTTGTGCTGGACCTCCTAAAGGAATGTCAGAAGTTAAGTATTCTTGGCACTTTTTCTGGGGCAGCCTCGCTGTGCCAGATCAAACGCAGGGGGATAAAAGCTTTGTTGACTCTGGTCCATAAATCTGTCAAACCAGGTCTGTTTGTTTAGAGCTTATTTTAGGAGGAAGAAAAAAAAAATGCTGGACCTGAAATAAAAATCTAAACAATAAGAAGTGCTGCTGGTGGTTAAACAAAAGGCAAATGTGCTCATATTTCACATTTTGGTGCAATCAACAATCAGAACATCAAAATTCAAAACAAGAATGTGAGAAAAACATATCAGGCTATCAAATACAGGTTTGTATTTTAGGATCCCACACTGCATGTTTTATGAAGAAAGAAGATTAAAAAAAGAAAGATTAGATCTTCTCTGCTATTAAACATTTACAAGGAGACATTTATAAACAATTAATAAATGGTTTCTAACACACTGTAATGTTACAAGCGCACATGATATGCTCATTTACAATATCCATCCATCCATCCATCCATCCACTTCTGCTTATCCACTTCAGGGTCGTGGAGGGGCTGGAGCCTATCCCAGCTGCCATGAGGCAAGAGGCGGGGTACACCCTGGACAGATCACCAGTCTGTCGCAGGGTCATTTACAGTGACAATGCTTTAATGTTAAAGAACCTAGCTCATCAAAAATAAGGCACTGACAGAGAACGTCTAAGGTTATGGAGACCTCCCACTCTTCATAGGGAGTGCTCATGAGATAATCCAGAATGAATGAGGCTCCGGAGCTGTAGCCCAAAAATGTGAAATTTGTAGGGTAAACATTTTTCCTCTGCAAGTGTTCATGTTTTTGATAGAAGGGTGTGAGAAAATGCATATAATTCATTTTCTACATACTTTTTCTTTTCTTTTTTTACAGGCTTCAGTTGTAGTAACATACCTTTTTGTAAGTATTAGACACGTCCCAGCACCGTGAGCCATAAGCAATTTTGATTTAAGTCATGAAGCGAGCAGCCTCCTTCAACCATCACACAGGCATGTTTCTGTTGTGCTTTAACCACACTCCTAAAGCCTAGTTATTATTTGTCTGTCCTGTTTCAAATCCTTAACTGACCAATCAGCAAAATCAGCTTCACTGTAAGAAAAAACTAAACGCCCTGAATGTCATTTTATTTTATCGATGCTGAATTTGTGAAAACTAAATTAATGAGGGATTTTTTTTTTTAGCAGTTTAGCTCCATTCACTCCTATTCATTGACGACTATCTCGCTAGTGCCCCCTGCTGGACTGTAGCAAATTTCTGTACAATAGGATTAAATGGAAGTGGAAACTGTGCGAAAGGTTCATTTGAGGACGTGCCAGACAAGCTGCCAGGCGGGCATTATGCCACTGTGTTACACACTGAAGCAGACTCAAACAAAGGGGGAAATACTCCCAAAAGCATAAAAAGGGCACTTCCTTCGATCTACGTGTCAACAACTAAAACTGCTCCTGTGCTGTACGAAGAGATAGTGAATATCTGTAATATTGCAGAATGTCTTCACAGGAGAAGTCAGAATTGTTGACACTTTTATCTCCTACTTTACAGTGTGTTATAAACCCTTTACTAAATATTTACACAGTAATCGACAGACTTATAGTTTTATGTAACCACATTTCTTTTTTTCTTTTCTTTTTGATCATCTCATGATCTGTCAGATTTATCTTCTGACCCACAGGCCAACAGCTGACTAAAACAAAACTAAACAAACCAATCACATAGGCAGAGTAATCATCTGTGGACTGGAAACACTCCCCAGTAACTGGTCCTGTTGCTTAGGGAGACTCCAAAAGTTGACAGTAGCATAGTCATATGAAAATGAAACTTTACTCCCCATCTAAAAATGAAAACAGAAAAAAGTGAAATGATGGTGCTCTACAAAGGAAAAAACTGTCTTGTTTATAAACCAATACTCTACACTAAAAAAAACGCCATTTTTCTGTCTCCTTTACTGAAGTATTGCTGCAGAAAAATGTACTTTAGCCGACTGATGATCAAAGACAAAAAAAAAAAAAAGGATCTAGTGACAGTTTGGTCATGAGGCACAAACATGAAGTCCGATATAATGAATAGGGCTTCAATGGAACACCAAAGGCTATGAAGTTATGAAATGCAGAAAACAGAAATGTGGGGACATGTGCCAAATTAAAGAGTTTTCTCAAGCAGCTTCGAAAGAAGCCTAAGCTTTGGAGTTCAGAGCAAACTGTGTGAAAACACAGAATATGTGCAGCATCTCTCAGATGACCAATCGAGTGAAAGAGGAGAAAAGAAAAAGTGGACCATTATCTCCTCTGCTTCTAGCTATGAATTAAAATTCAGTGCAACTTAAATGGAAAGTGTGTGCTTTGTTATTTTTTTTAGAGATCTTTGGAAAAGCAGACATGTGCTGGCAGAACCAAATTGTATCTGTATCCTACACTTTTTTTTTCTTTTAAACTTTTGTGCATTTTTATTTTCAAGAATGAGGATTTATCCTGTTCTATAAAATACCTCCCTGTCTGACGAGGAAACCTTGAAAAGTTCAGCAGCTTCATTGCTTACCAATGATGGCAAGAACTTAAGAAACTAATAGACGAGTACCTAAGTTTTACAGTCAGCAGTTCAAATGATGATGTACCACATGATTACAGAAAAGATCTGATGGCCTCTCTAAGTATTTTCACCATATGCTTAAGACAACTGTGTGCAAGCTTGAAAAAAGCAGAAAAAACTCAAATCCAAAACTGCTGCTGATATCAAAATGAAAAGAAATGCCATGAACCTCTAAAAGACTAGAGCAGAGGAATCATGGATCACAGAGACAAAATAAATGTCAATAATATTCAGCTTTTTGACAGTTCTTCTTACACAAAGTTCAACAAACTCAGCAGGTAGACATCCAACGCGATAATCATCACTCGCCCTCTCGTAGTTTTCCAAATGTCACATCAGGCTGTGACCAGTTTTAAGGATAAAGAAACTTCAGTAGGCCTTAGCGACATTTCTCAAAACTGCTGCAGAAAACATGAGAGAAATCCTCCAGAGCTTCTCAGAAGTTCTGTTGCCTTCGTTTTTTGGCCTCAATGGCGTCGAGGATGGGCTGCCTCTTAGCCTGGTAGCGCTGACGGATCTCCTCGATCTCCTGCTCCATCTGAGGGTCCAGAGAGGCGAGCTTCACCCGCAGCTCCTCCACTGACCACGTACTTACCTAGAGGAGGACACATTAAACTATGTTAAGAATTGATCAGCATCTGTGATACAAACAGAGCCCGAGCACCTCACTAAGTGCATACTTATTTATTTTTCCCCCCCAGAGTTTTCAGAAGCAGTGTGGGAGGCAGAGCCTTCACCTTTCAGGCTCCTCTTATGTGGTACCAGCTCACAGCTTAGGTTCAAGGGACTCCCTCCCTACTTTTATCTCTCTACTTTAGATTACAGTTAGGGCTGGATCAGGTCACCCTCAGTTCACCCCATTTACAAATTTCAGAGAGGAAAAATATGAAACATTTTCATTGCAATGCAGTTCATTAAAACACTGCTGCAAAACTCACAAACAAAAAATATCACAATTTGAAAATGACAAGTAAACAATTTTGTCTGCACTATGAACGTAGAGCTCTAAATGTTTGTCAGGTCAGGAAATATTGTGGAGGCTTAAAAAAACTTTAGATTTTAATGTGAAAAAGCAAAAAAATGACCACATTCACTGAATTCATGTAGTATTCCAAAACCTTAAACAAGGCTTATATGTACTCCGGTAACAGTGACACATGTGCATGTACAGAACTGCATCAGAACAACATCTGAAGTAAGATTTGATGATTGGGCCTCAAAGATCAATACATACCAAGTCCATTAGTGGACACCTACAAAAATCTTTACCACACTCTCAAAATACGTCACATATGACAGCAATAACCAAAGTGTCTGATGAAAGAATCTATTTTAGTAGCTTTCAAAGGATAAATCTATTGACTTGTATTCAATCCCTCCCTCTTGGTTGTAGGCCTCAGATAGGGACCTGGTGCCTGCTTTAGCTTTTCCCCAGGGGATTCCCCCTCTCAGCTTTTACCAGCAGCACAACCCTCTTAGGCTATTTATTACCCACAATCAATAGAGCTAAAATAACACCGGTGTCCGAGTCCACTAGACAGATAACCGTGAACAAGGGAAGGTCCAACAACCGGACTTCAAAAAAAGTGCTAAGGGCCAAAAATCAACATTTGGTGTTAGTCTCAGTTTTTCAATATATCTGCAGTGATCAATTACACTTATTGTTTACAGAAATCATCCAAATAAACTATTTAAAATATATTCTTTGATTTATGACTCATTAACGAAGCATTAAAAACTGTTTGTAAAATTAAACAGACCAGCAAATATTATTTATTCAATCCAGAAGTACTTTAACTTATTGAAATCACTGCTTAATTATTGAGCTAGCCAATAAATTATTAATTAGTTATTAAACTAGCCAATAAAAGAGTACTTAGCTATTAAATAAATGATGAAGTGGATCAAAGCAGCAGGGGCAACTGGGATATTAATACATCTGAAGTCCTTTAGACCTGAAGCCATTAATCATTTTGCTGATCGGGAGGTTCAAACCCAAAGTCTTTTTGTTGTGAGGAGACTGTTTTAAAGTCTGCACCACTGTTCCACCTACAGAGAGATGCAATGCAAGCTTAGCACCTGACCCGACCAAAGCTGCTGCAGTTTACTCGTGTGGCATTTTCTCCTTTCTGCTGTTATTAACAGAAGGATCACTCTGCTCCTCTCATCACATTTCTTAACACTGAAACCCGCTCTGAGGCCAGAGGTTGGCGTGGTCTTTGCTTAACTTGACCAACACAACTTCACAGCCATCACTGGGAATAAAAAAAAAAAAAAAGCTGCAGTAACTTGCCTGAATTTATTTAACTTGAACACAAATTAAAACATTAATTTTGACAGAACTGATATTTACAGTGTCCCAATCTCCCGTGCTGCGTTTTCACTGAATACAAATTTAATATGACCTCTTCACTTGAAGACATTTTCACTTCCAAACTAATAAAATTACCTGACACAATGTCACAAATTTGACAAAGCACACTGTTGACTTCGCTGTAAATTTGAGCTTGTGTGCAAACAGAGATTCCAGGTTTAGGGAGGTGTGTCTCTTTAAGGATGCAGCCATTAAAATATTCATTCTCCATAATACTGTTAAGAGCACATTCTTTTAGGCTGCAGCCGTAATGCAAATGCTGAGCAAACAACTACAAAAAAAACACTTAAGTCATTAAATATTTAGCATCTGAGCTAACTGCTTACAAACTGTCTGCTCTCGTGCCTCTTCCACAGATAAGCACCCTGCCTAATTTGACTGAAAATACAGAGCTGACGTCTAAAGTGAACAGCATCAAAGTACTTGTGGCTGTATAAGAAATAAGGGGTACAAACAAGAATGGGGCTGGGGTTTGATTTCAAACTGCAAATGTTTTTGTTTTTTCCTTCCCCCAACATGCCCTTAACACTTATCCTTATCAAACCAAAGGGCATTTAAGGATCCTCTGTATCTGTAGCCTTCTGATAAAACACTTCACATTTCTCAGCGCTTTTGATTTACTACTTTACTTCAGTTTCATGATTCCATTGTTTCAGATACAGCAGAAACAGTTCTATAAAACCTCTGTACACTAAATATTCTGCAGTCAGAAACACGCTGGCAAAAACAGTGGAGCATTTAGCAGCTGAAGAGCTAAAGGATTTTACTGTATTGTTGGCTCCAGATACAAAGCTGGTCATCTGCTCGGTCTTGACATTGTTGCATCTTGTTCTGCCAACTCAGAACTTTCTATGAGTATGCAACTTCTTAAGAGTGTGCAGACCACAAACAGGGCTTTGCGTGTAGAAATAGATGAAGGCACCATCCACATCATAGGCAATAACATACCAATAACAAAAAGTTCAATTTCAAACAAATTTCAGTGCAGCTTTAAGAGCAATCACATTCACCAAGGGCACCATTTTCTCAATCCTTTAAAGCTGTCTTAAGTAGGACAGTGTTAAACACAGGCCCTGGTCATGGAGCACATTGCCATAATCCAATAAAGGTAGACAGATTTCAAGTGTTTCCTCGCCTGGAGAGAGAAGCAATATTTATTCTAAAAAGCAACTTCATTTAAGTTTCAGATTGGTCACAAGTTTTTCAATGTGCATTTTAAAGGAGACATTCTGATCTATAACAACGGCTAAATACTTTCAATTTCAGCCCCTTGTGCAGTTTGGATTTTAGAAAGATTAGATAACTCTTTGCTATTGAAAATAACATGAATGTGATCATAATAAAAGGCAGAAAGCAGGAATTTGAGGTTTTGTAAAACTGGAATGATGACCAATAGATAACTGTGTCGTCTTCATATAGATGGAACAAATCATTTGATAATTTATCACAAAGAGTTTAGATATAGATAGAGAAGAACAGTAGTCCTATTAATAAGCCCTGGCGCACCCCTGTGGATGAGGGGAGAAAAGAGGAAGAAGACCCAGCAAAGTGGTTACAGTGTTCTACAAGACAATCTGAAAAGCAACAACTTAGATGAGTTAATATTGGGAAGTCTGATTACCGTGGTGGCATGATCAGTGTTGGGTGTAACACATTCCAAACTAACATGTTACTGTAAGTACATCTCATTTTTCAATAATTCAGTAATGTAATGTACTAAATTCAGTAATCACATTACAGCTACAATTATGTCATTACTTTCATTACAAAGGTTCTTCAGTTATCTGCATGACAGCCGGACAGGAAAAGAAAAAAAAAACAAAACTGTGTTTTTCTTTCTGCTACAATCAGCTAATTTTAGTTTGTGTGCAAGGAGGAGGAAAATGATAGAGTGGTCTATAAACCTTTGAGAAGTGGAGATATGGACATTAGTTTTTATTGCAAGAAGGGACAGGAATGTGATGGTAAAGTGCAAAGAAACCATCATTTTGGCTCTTCGCAAGCATCTCCACAGACAGCATGTTAACACAAAGCTAGCGAAGACACACCCTTCTTAAACAGGGGAACCACCACCCCAGTCTGCCGATCCAGAATCGCTTTGACCAAAAGTCTTGTTCACTGGTCTCACTGAACTCCTCCCACACCCAGGTTTTTGCGTCAGCCACTGTCAGAGCCACACTCTGCTTGGCCTGCCGGTACCTGTCAGCTGCCTCTGGAGTCCCACAGGCTAAACAAGCCCGATAGGACTCCTCCTTCAGCTTGACGGCTCCCTTCACCTCCGGTGTCCACCATCTGGTTCTGGGATTACTGCCATGACAGGCACCAACAACCTTGCAGCTCCTTGCAGAAGCCTCAGCAGTGGAGGTGCGGAACATTACAAAACTGATCATCGACCTGCGACCTAGGATGTCCTGGTGCCATGTGCACTTATGAACACCCTTATGCTCGAACATGGTGTTCATTATGGACAAGCTGTGGTTAGCACAGAAGTCCAATAACAGAACACCACTTGGGTTCAGATTGGGCCAGCCGTTCCTCCCAATCACGCCCCCCCAGGTCACAGTATCGTTGCCCAGCGTTGCCCAGTTCCTCAGCAGAAAAAATGGAGTCCCTAGATGGAGCACTCTCCAGCACCCCACCCAGAGACTCTAAGAAGGCTGGGTACTCTGAACTGTCATTAGGCGCATAGGTACAAACGACAGTCAGGACCCGTTCCCAGACCCAAAGACGCAGGGAAGCAAACCTCTCATCCAGCGGGGGAAACCCCAGCGTACAGGCAGGAACAGGAATAAGTATATTTCCATATGGTAGGGATCTCATTGTTGGACAGTCAGATCAAAAATAGAAATTAGCCAACTTAAGAAAATAAGGACCGAGTTCATCAGGACCTGCAGAAGTACTACACTGCTTAATGGCTATGTGAACTTCTTTCACACAGAGGTCAAAAGTTGAAATAATAGGCCATAGATTCAATCAGAGTAGTTGAAGAGAAAGCTTTCTGTTTATTAGTCTGTTTTAATTCTGGATATAAAGACTCAAACAGGAACCCTTAAGATACAAACTGTCCATTAAAGCAGTGGAGACACAAATCTTTTACAATAACAACTGAATGGCACCGACTGTACTCAGACATTCAGACGTGTTCTCAACTCTAAGTCCGTCTCCTTCTCAAACTATAAAATACATGTTGGCTCTCTAGTAGACATTTTGAGCCCTTTATGCATACTTTCCATAAGTCCACAAGAACAGGCACAAGCTAGGGTAGTCCTAGTGCTGGTCATGGCGCATGTGTGTAGAGAGAAGTAAAGGCAGCAGAGACTTTAAATGTAAGGATTATGTAGTGAAGGAGGACATGCAGAGGGCTGGTGCGACAGACGAGGATGCTAGGGATATGGTGAGATGGAGGCAGATGACCTATTGTGGAGACCCCTAAAGGGAGCAGAAGATTCACAAGTCTATATATTTGAAATAAATTAATTAATTAAAAAAATAAAAGTTTAATTGAGATTATCCAATGAGCCAATAAAACCACAGGCACACACTCAAGTGGTCTGTGTGTGCTGGCATGTCTCTTGAAGTTATTTAACAGTTAAGCTTTGACAGAACATGTGACTGATGATGGTTCATTAGACACTGACTGGTTTGAACCTGCACCCTCTGACTTTACCTTCTGTCACGGTCTGTTAGATAAGAACATGGGCTCCTTTAGATCTGAAGGAGAGAGAGAGAGAGGAAGAATGGAAAAAAGGCCGCAGGGGGGATGAGAGATGAAAAAAAGAAAACCAATAAGTGAAGAACAAAAATAGATGGAAAGAAAAACATGGAGAAAAAGAGAAAGGGCTGGGTGGTACGCGAGATAGGTTGTTCTACGTTGGCTTCTCATGAATAATGCAGGTTAGTGCTTTTCCTCCATATGTTCTATGCGGCATTGTCACACTACTAAGCCTGTTAGAGCTAAAATCGCTGCTAAAATGCTAAATATTAATGCAGGGCAGCTATATATAGCCTTAAAATCCTATATACCATGATAACACACCTTAAAATAAAGATGAAAGGCTGTTTACTCAAACACTTATGCCTTGTACGATGGGGATACTATTAGCAAAAGTCTGAAGAGACGTGAGTGAAAGAGAGTAACCCTGCACAGGAAAAATAAACCTTAAAAGATTTTAAAAAGCACATGTTTAAATCACAAACTGCTGGAGTTTTCAACAAGCCAACATGACTGTCCCGGATAAGTGCATTAAAAAAACATCTGATAGGAAAATACAAAAATAGAAGAGTAGACATATCTAAAATTAAACACAGTCAGCATGAGGCTGTCAACAAGCTGTCTCAATGTATTAGAGATCCAAAAAGAAATTAGCTTTTTATCTTCAAATTTGCAAGTCTAATGGAACAATAAATCCCCCCAAGTGGGATTTGAGTCGTCGAGTAAAGCCTATTTGATTTCTCTCCAACTGCGTGATCCCCTAAATGGTGCAGAAAAGCACAGATAGTGTTGTGTTTTACTTCCGCTGCCATTAGGTCCTGCTCTCTCTGTATATACAGAGGTTCTGTGAAAACTCTCAGTATGTTTCTGCACTTCAGACTTATGCACAGAAAAAGGCAAATCCCCTTTACTCAACTCCATGCTACAAAGCCTATAATAATGCTTTTCAATACAATGACAAATGAGAAAATTTCAACTTGTAAAAGTGTTAAACTGAACTTTAATGTCCTAAAAGAGCCATGTGGCATGAAATAGTACTGGTAGGTAAGCACAGGTGTTAATGACAATAAAAGGAGTTCTAAGCCTTAAGGTCAAGGTGAGCCATGATCAAGGTTATTATAGTTAACTAAAACTCAACTAAAAAACAAACAAAACAAAAAAACATAACTACGAGGAGGGTTGGGTGCATCTCATTATTGATACTGTCTTATTGACCAAGTAATAAATATTCTGAATTTTTGCCGGGGGTGGGGGCATCGAGGCATTCCCAAGGCAGCAGAAAGATGTAACCTCTTCAGTATGTCCTCAGTCTGTCCCAGAGTCTTGCTGCAGTGGGTACCCCAAACACCTCATCTAGAAGGCATCCAAGAGACATCCTAATCAGATGCCTCTACTGCGAGTCCTCGAACGACCCAGCTCCTCACCTCATCTTTAAGGCTGAGCCCAGACACCCTTTAGAGGAAGCTCATTTCCACTGCTTGTATTCATAGTCTCATTCTTTCTGCCACTACCTACAGCTCGTGGCCATAGATGAGGGTGGGAACATAGACCGGCCAGTAAATCAACACCTTAACTTTCACGCCCAGAATAATGAAAAATGCAGAACTACTGCTTCATATTAAAAGGCTGCTGTTAAATATGTCTATGATGTTGATTAAGATTTTGGTACTCATAAATCTTGTGTAGAGATGCACCGATCAGCTGATCAGGGACTGTAATCGGCCAATTCCCAGTGTTCTCAGCCCTGACCGCTGACCAGTCAGTCAGCCTTGCATATATGCAATTAGGAGCCAGCCTTGGAACTGCCAAAGAAAACTGCAGCTGGTGTATGTCTGCTCTAAAGTGCCTTAAAATATATCTGTCTTGTCTCTGAGTGTTTTGGGGAGCATTTCAGCTCAACGCTGTCCTTGAGCAAACAATATAAACAAGAAGCATCTTACATGTACTTTCTGTTGTTTATAAATGCATACTGCTTATATTCCTATGTGTTTGTAGCACAGATGTAAATGTTTGAGACAACTCTTCTACCATTTCTCTCCTCAAACACACAACACCAGAAGAACTTTTTGAAGTCACCGTGAGATGATCCTCTTACTGAACGTGTGCGGTGTGCCTGACAAGTATTAAACTCGACTGCATGTTGGTGTCACAGCAAAGAGCGATACACCTATTTGGGATGATCCCGTATGTGTGTGTGTGTGTGTGCGTGTGTGTGTGTGTGTCTGAGAAATGGTAAGTTTTTTTTCTCCTGCATCAAACAGTTACAATATTAAAGATCCAGGAGAACAAGAGTGAAAATCAGGGTCAGCCAGCGGTTACCTGTCACTGTCTGTTAGTGTAACAACTTCAAATGCTCACTGCTACACATACAAGTGCATTCAACAATACACATACACACACACACCATTTAAAATTATGAAGTCATATGTGCGCACAGTCACCAGAACAGATATCTTTGTTCTTTTATGGTGGCACACTTAGACGACTACATGCTCAAAGAGCCACTGTAGAATTCTGGATTTTACATAATTTAAGCAACACTTCACCACTGCTAATAACAAATTCTGCAAAATCCAATTTTGCTCTTTTTTAATAATCAAAACTATCAGGATTCAGTGCCTACTTGTTTGAAAGGTATTTATTTATTGCTTTGATATGTCTTTCAGTCGAGGCATCCTCTGAATAGCTGAAGGCAAAGAGGCAGCTGTGTGATCTGGTAAGAGAAACCGAATTGTATTTAAAGGTCACATATTTAATATTTAATTCCAGCACCAGTAGCCATTTGTCCAGCGTAAATGTCTCTGAGCAAGACAAACAACCTCTGCTTTTTCATTTGCTGTAACGTGATTTCAACTGAGGCATCAGGCAACAGCCCTAAAAAGTAAAGGATCTCAGAAAAGTGAGAACAAATTCTTTAGCCATTTCTATGAACAAACTTGAGGGTGTGAGCAAGTTAGGAAACAAAATAAAAAAAATGCAACCATCTACTAACTAAATTTGAATAGTTTTAGAGCTTGAAATTTAAATTCTTTAAAGTTGTTTCATTTCTTTTTTATTAGATGTCTCCACAGGCTGATCTGAAGACAGAAGACTTATTCTGAAAGGTTTGGAGAAAAATTCAACCCAATCCACAATAGCCTCTTTTCCACTAGTATCTACTCAGCTCGACTCGACGCGATTCGACGTGACTCGACTTCGGTCGTTTTCCATTGCAATTGAGTACCACATCAATGTGGGTGGGGTTGTTACGGCAAGGTCCCGTGACGTCATTTGCATGCAACACAAACACAACAATGGTGGACATCAAGGTGACGGTATACCTGCTGTTAAACCGATGGTAAACGTTTGCACCTTGTTAGTCTAAGAGTTTGAAAGAAGGCAAATGGACTTCTTTAAGTTGTTTGAAGACGTTTCACCTTTCATCCAAAAGGTTTCTTCAGTTCTAAAACCAAATGGTGGAGAGTCCCAGGTATTTAAACCCTAGTGGAGGTTGTCTCTTGAGAGGGGGTTGTTAACCCACTGCTGATCATGTGAGTCATCACATGAGCCAAGGTGTGAAAAAAGGTGTGGGTTTTACCATGTCCTGGATGACTGAGAACCTACACAGACGTTTGCACCTTGTTGTTGGACCACTGTGTTTTATGTGTGTAGCCGTTTCCCTCGTTGTCGGGTTTCAAAAATGGTGGGTTTGACTCTTGAAAAGGAGTCACTCTCATGACCCAACCAGTGACGTCACTCACTGGCCAATCAGTGGCATGCAGTCCGTTGACATCACATCTTTGGATCAGATCAGCTCGCTTGGAACCCTGGCCGAGCAGGTACTCCCACCTAATGGAAAACCCTAAAAACCGAGTTGAGTCAAGCCGAGCCAAGTAGGTACTAGTGGAAACGAGGCTAATGTGACTGACCAGAATAGACCCCAGCAAAGATAAAACAGCTAGATTGTTTTCACTTGCATCAGAAACGTATCTGTAGCTCATCTGTCACATGTGACTCAATGTGCCAGCATATTTAGCATCCCATTATTGTTTCTTTCTCTCATACTTATTAATCTGTTCGTTCTCTCTGATTTATCCTGAGTGCTGATTGGCTGCAGAGGCTCACCTCCATGCATGTAAAAGAGAAGGAGGAGTTGGGTTGGTTCCATTTCCTCCATCAGGATTTGCTTTTTGTAGTTGTTTTTATTAATCATTAGTTGCAGTCCAGCAGTTTGCAATCTTGGTTTCACTAGTTTAGTTTACTAACTTTAGCTTAGGAGAGAAGCCTGAATCTGAGGGCCCATTGTGTGGTAGGTTCATGGTCTTCTTCCTCCTGTGTTCGTTTTTGCCCTGGGCTTCATCTCCCTTATTTGTGTTCAGTCTTCATAGAGCAACCTGCAACCAGTCAGTGTCATGCCCCCTGCAGACGGCAGCATAGCTCTTAAATACACATGATAATATTTACCCTTGTCCATTAGATTCATTGTTTGAGTGTTTTCTTACTTTTAGACCCGTCTTGACTTTTCTTCACATTTAATCAGTATTTCACTTAGACACCAGGAACATTTCCAACATGTAGACCTCTACCTTTTATTAAAAATAAAACTGCTATTGAGGGCAATAAAACTGTGCTGCGCTCATGGTGCCATTTTGAATAAAGTGGTAGTCACAGGAATGATAACAAAATGTTAGCAGGGGTTTTTACCTCAGCATATACTGACATAAATTCACTATACTGCAACATCTAAAGGTCTTCAATGGACACTGTAAAGACTTCACAGAAAAGTTCACCGTGTGTGCAACGCAGAATGCTTCCAACTCACCACTTCAAGATCTCCTTCTCCAGGCAGTTTGCGGTTATCTGCGTTGTTTTGTCCTTTTCCTCCTCCATCATTCTGAATGTTAGCCTCCTTCTCCTTCTGCTCAAAGTACTCTAGGAAGGACGGCTTGGCAGGCTTGGCAGGCTGAATTGTCTCATCTCTCCCTGTAAAACAGAGTAAGTCCTACATTTACTTTATTGCAGATGTGTCTTGGGACTGTCAAAAAGACACACACACACACACGAAGAGATGTACAAGTGATACAACTCCATAGTGGACTCTCTTATAAACCTGGGTTTATAAGTTTCACTGAAACATATAAGCAGAAGCACAGAGACCTTTGCTGTTGCTCCTGCAGGGGGATGCAGGCTTTGTTGGAATATAGTGTTGAATTAAATATTACTTGAAAAAAGTAAAGAAGGGCTCTGTGAGTTCAAACATGGAAGATACAGTGGTTTTACAGCAGTGCTGTACTGAACTGCAGCAACACTGGCAGCTATGAAGGGTGTAAAGATATTGGCAAGATACTTCTGTGGACATAATTTACATGTACTCCCCTTCACAGACTGCATTCATTTATTTTTCCTCCTTATTTAGAAGCTTTGTAAAAGGAGAGAATCATGCTACATTCCTTAGTCAGTCACATAGTTGAGATAAGAGAACAGTACTGCGGGCTGACAAAGTGCAGAATACCCAAAAAGTTGAATCTGTTCATCTGGACGTGGCGTTTTTTAGTGGGAGAAACGTTTCGTTTACCAACTGGTAACTTCTTCAGTCTCAGCTGACTGCAGAATTCCCCAGCCTTATAAACAGTACATTGCATAATGACAGAAACCAGCACCACTGACTAACAATGGGCCATTAGGTCAGTTTCATGATCAATGGTATGCAAATTCTCATGACCATTGATCAATGGCCATGAGTACCATTCACAGAGATTGGGGAATGGCTGCAATCACAGCATTGTAAGATGGTGAAAGATGTACCCTTAGGCCCCCTCCTCGGTTCAGAGCTGGTCTTTCCCTTTTCACGTAAA
>VUQS01028305.1:0-20990 GCA_015108495.1 Heterochromis multidens | reverse complement strand
AGTCCAAGCTATGCCAGAACTACCTCAGGAAAAAAGAACAAGATACTAAGCTTGAAAACATGGAGTGGCCAGCACAGTCTCCAGACTTAAACCCCATCGAGCTGGTTTGGGATGAACTGGACAGAAGAGTGAAAGCAAAGCAACCTACAAGTGCCACACATTTATGGGAACTTCTGCAACAGATATGTGAAGAACTTTCTGAAGAATATTTGATTTCTATTGTAGAAAGAATGTCACGAGTGTGTTCAGCTGTTATATCTGCCAAAGGTGGCTACTTTGATGAGTCAAAAGTTTAGAATACATTTTGGTCTATAAATTGATTCCATGATTTATTTTTTTAACTCCAATTGCTTATTTGTACTATGCTTTCATTTCAGAGTGCAATGAGACATTAAACTGCATAATTTTCAGTAAAAACTGGAAAAATTGGGGTGTTCTAAAACTTTTGACCGGTAGTATACATCTTGTATTTTACGTCTTATACAACTATATTACAGAGTTTAAAATGAAGTAATTGATGTTTATATATACTTTTGGGGCCTGGAAGAGCTGCAAAATTACCAAATGAGTTTTGCACATGATCTGATGACCTGATGTGCTTTAATTGTTATTTTTCATCCATTTGTCAAAATCTTTAAAGAAAAAAGAAATGACAGCAAAGTGGATACTAACATTTATAGCATGAGATTTTTATTTTGGAGTTTCACTTGATGTGCAATCTTACTGCAAGCTGACACAATAATGCTATTACAATAATGGCAAGAAAATGTGCACATTTGTCATGTCACACATGTATATGTCCAGTCAAACTGTATAATGTGCTTCTAAAGTGAGGCTCTGCATGTTATGTATTTGTATCATGCATTACCCCAGTAAAGCTAAATATAAAAACAAAGTAAATAAGGCATAAAGTATGTGTCTGTGCTTGTCTTCTTGTAAACATCATCTAAAGTATCTTGAAATTTGAGTGTTGATGTATTGTATCAGTACATCAATGTCAGCTGAGTTGTTGAGTTTAAAATTCTTCCTTGGTGTATTTGACATTTCCTAATATTTCCACAAGATGGAGCCATGGCATCATACAGTAGTTGGAGATTATAGTAATGAAGTCAGTAACCAATAATTGTGAAATTATTTGCTGGGATTGCTTCAATGTTATGTAAAAATAGTGGGATTTAAGAAAAACAACAACTTTCAACTGAAAGATAGAACCTCAGATGTTTTTTTAATCACTGCAAAATGTTGACGTAATTACCAGATGACTGACAGACTAATGAGTCTGCTAATAAAAAAATATTGATATCAATTACAAAAAATATTTCAGGCAGAAAATCCAATTAGAGACTTGTTGAATATAGATGTGGCAGTATCTTCTTTAGCTATGACAGGGTGTTCATTATATGAATATTTAAGTCTTTATACTGTAGGTCTTTAAGACACAGAAAATAGGGGATGCCCAAATCAGATATTTACGCCCCATGAAAATTAATACATTCAAAATTAATTCTAAAAAAATTTAAATGAAAATTATATTACATGTAAAGTATGGAGTTGCAATTAAAAACAAACAAAGAAACAAAGAAACAAAAAAAAAACACCTAACATATTTATATTGCCCACCAGACAGTGAAGTAATTGGTCAGTCTTTAGTATAAATTACCAAGCTGATGCCGTGCAAGGAAGCACTGCTGCTGAATTTTATGAATTTTATGTCAGAAGGAATAAATAAATAAATATTCTGATTCCTTTGCTTTGAAATTAATTCAATGTGAAGAAGCAGCCAGAAAAAAAAAAGTTCATCTTTTGGCACATGACTGTCACAGACTTCAGTTATTTGTCTACAGCAGTAATCATACTGGGGTTCCTCATAAAAGCTTCTTATCGACAACTGCAAGTAAGAAAGCTAAGGCAATAAAATCTGGTAAAACAGAGTTATAATGTTAGCAGATGTTGAAAGATCTGCTTTTCTTTGGGGAAAATGAAATGCAAATTACAAATTATATCTGTGACTGTCTATGAAGTCTGTTATCAGTAAAAGTCCTTAGATATTTCTAGTTTCTCTCCAGTTCACGTCTCTTATCAGATTGTTGAGTGTGTTTGGAGGCAGCCTGCAAACTTTTAAAAATTATTGCCATAACACAAATTCACCAATGACATTGTCAGATCGCCTCCTACAAAATGCCAGAATCATCTGCAAACTTGATAAAATATCTGTCTAAACATTTGCTGTGGCAGTCATGAATGTGAATAGTAGGACTGCAGGAGTAGAGGAATATATATAACTCACAAGAGCAGCTGTAGATTAATCAAAGGGGGAATCTTAAGTACCAAAATCTGTCACCTCCAATATCTGCCATATAATTTACACTGTTAAGATGAAAACAGTGAAGTATGTGATTCAAAATGTAAGCAAGTAAAAAAAAAAACCTAAGGAATAATATGAAGCGATCCCTGGGCCCCCGAGGGTTTTGTCAGTTTAACAGCTGTTGAACACTAGAGGCATGAAGGGGTAATTTCAGCATTTCTTCTGAAATGCTGCATCAGCTAGAATGATTTCAATTCAAAATTTAAATTTGTACTTGCAGACACTGCCTAAAAACTCTATCACATATTCTTGAATAATCACTGACCAATCACATTAGCTACACTGGGTGCTGAGTAGGAAGGGTTATTTTCATGTTGCCAATTAATCATCTCATCACTATTTAAAATGCTTTTTGAGGAGCTAAACTTCACAAAGTGTCCTCTGAGAAACTTAATATACATGCTGCCCTTATCTGTCTCATATTGCGCATGCACACAGTCACCCGCTCTCACTGCCAAGCTCTAACTTCTTTGTCATTTTATTTCCTGCATCAGGGTTATTTTAAATTTCCGACTCTACTTGTCATGCATGAGTTTTACTGTTCACCACTTACATGCCACTATCATAGTGCAAGTAAATGCACTCAACTATGCCAGCTCTGAGGTTACAAAGGATTACAATGCAGCAATACTTTGACATTTTGTGAAATATAGCCTTCTTATTTCCACGTTCTTTATAAAGCTGAGATGAAAAACTCTAATGTCTGCACATTAAATCTGCACATTGAATCTAGCATCATTATCTTAGCTCAGCAATAAAGACGGCCTGTCCAAATGGTTAAAAAATACAGCAAATAAATTACTTATGCACCCAATCATGTTTTCTCTTTCTAGAGATATTTCAACCTCTTCAGCTAGAGATTAGTTACTTAAGTTATATTAGGTTAGGAACCACCTGTCTGTCCATTAGACTACCTAACTTGCAGACAGTTGGGCCCACGGCTGACATTCCTGTCCCTTTCATGGATTCACACTTTGACCCCAGAAGCAGGGGTCTTGTCTCCAAATTGGCTCCAGCTGATGCATGCACATTTCTGATAAGGTAACTAGTAATGAAGGCATGCGTAGTATCTGAGTGTTTACAAAGAAATGCAAGGGAAAAAGAGATGGACACTGTTGCAAAGGGTAACATTACAAAGCATGCTGTGACTGGTCACATCATTGACAATAAGTATGCCTTAAATGTTGCTTTCAGTTGTCTGTTGGTCCCATTTCACAAAGAAATACCTTAAAGTCATAAGAGCCACATACTTAGTACAACACAAAATGTAATTGATCATTTTAACTTTAAAATTTTTACTGATAACATTTCTGTACCTTTACTTAAGTTGAGTGGAATTCTTGAGTGGAATTAAAGGAGATGGCTAATGCCAGCAATGTCAGCAAAGGGTTAGCTTAGCTTAGCAAAAAACTAGCCTGGTCCTCTCAGTAAGAAACAAAACCAAACACTTACCACTTCCAATAAAGAAACATTTTTAAGGCCCCATCAAATGAGGGCTGAGGGCTCATTATGGTTTGTTTATTACACAAACAAACTATAACATACTAATCCTAGAGCTATTTTTATGCTTATATGCAAATTTTCTTGACTCTGGAAAAAGCAAGGATAATTATTTCTCCCTTTGCTCTGTCTTCATGCTAAGTTAAGCTAACTGGCTGCTATCATATTTAACATATTTACCTTTCTTCTCTAATTCTCTACTAGAAAGCAAACAAAGCATATTTCCTTTCAAAATAAAAAAAAATTTAAAAATTAAAAATGTTCTCGCACTAGTCCTAGTATCCTAAATATTTCAGATCAGATGTTGTCTTCAATGTGTGTTAGGTGAGTCAACCATCTATTAAATATAATGGGTCAAAATAACTTTTGTACCTTCTGGACTTTACTTCTAATAGCCAGTAAACATATCTACCAGAGTATTAAGTGTAGTAAAATAAACCTAAAAAAAAAAGTCTTGCAAACACTTTTTGATCTTGATCTTAATGTGAGCACAAGAGGTGATAACTGAGAGATTAGTCTGACACCATAAGGAACTTGATAAAGTGTCAAAAACTGGATCACCTAGTAGTTTTTTCAGTGTATTCTGTATGTGTCCAGCAAAGATTTAAAAGCTCAACAGGTTTAGTCAGCCTATTAATCTTGTCATCCTGCAAATGTGACCCTTTTCACCATCATCTTATCATCTTTTGTCTCCACCTTAACACGGTCTCACTCTGAGTGCGTCTCTTCTTGAAATCCTCAAGGGTGTCGTATCTCCAGAAGTCTTTGCTCACTGGAGGGCGTGGGTGACTTGAGTGCCAGGAAAGCTTTGAATAACAGAAAGAGAGAGAGGGGAGAAATAAAAAGGAAAAAAGCCCCACAAGCCCTCAGTCTTCCAGCAGCAAAGAGAAGACACAGGAATAACCATGCCTGAGCCAGTCCCTGAAGGTATGAAGATACTTTTTGTAACATCATAATTCATTGTAATTAGTTTGGAGACTGAGTTTCAGTGGCAGTTTTTATGCTCGAATTTAGAATGGTTTGATATACTGAGGTATACTGACTTCAAAATATAAATAATAGTAAATTCACAAGGATGTTGTAAACATTAAGGGATAATATGAACTGTTTTAAAAATATTTTTAAACATTTTTTCAGTGTTCAATATAGCAACACTTACATAGTGCACTAAAAACAAGAAATGTTATTTAAAAAAAACATACGCACATTTGTTCACACTACATATATACTAGGTTGTGAAAAACAGACAAGAGTATTATCAAAAATGGTACTGTAGTGTATGTCTGCTGTTATGGCATAAGATACAAGCGGATGACAAAACTTAAGGTGAGGTGAAAGTGGCTTAGTTATTAATGTTACAACTTGCATTACAACTACTGGTGAGGTTGACCTGGAGTTTAACCTGGTGAGTTTGAGCCCTGTGAACTCTGTAATACTGATATTAAGGTAATATTGCAGAGCAATTCCTTCAAAATATGATGACAAAATCTCCATTATTGTTCATTTATGAATGATTCACCACTAATGCTACCCATTTTCCAAGGATATTAGGCATGTCATAAAGACCTGCATTTCGCCTGTCTGCTTCCTTGTTATCTGTTCATAAAGAATGTTTGAGACATAGTAAATGATGACATAGCCAGTTGTTATTACATCACTAGAGGGAGTATGTTTATGACATCAGTGCAGAGATTGCTATCTTGTTGACTAAATTGGCAAGCTTCCAGCTACAGCAGTTTCGTAAGCAAATACTGCTAGTGCTTTCTGTGAGTCCTATAAGGAAGGTCAGCTTGTGTCACTGTAACTGACTCACTTCATAGAATATATACACAGTAGTTGCTTTCAATGCAGTGTTCACAGTAAAAATCTGTTTTTGCTATTTCTATGATATATGGATTTCATATTATATAATTCCCATTAGAATAGAGTTTTGACATGCTTGACTGCATCATACTTTTTCATATATACTTGCATGTTGACCTTTACCACTGACTTCCACACTGATTCTTAAATCACCTTAAACTAACTAACTAAACTGATAGCAATCTAAGGTTGCAGACAGTCTCAGTTGCCCTGATAGATGAGTCTGTTGGCATAGTTGAGTTTTGTGAGCCAAGACTGTGCAGAGGAGTGTTGAGCCTCTCAGACCCTTTCCCCTAAGCAGTCTCACACTGACCACATTGTGACAGTGAATGTCATAGGCTTTGCTGGAGTTGTTCGCACATTGTTCCTAATTTTGCTCCGCAATATTTGACTCTGTTTCCCTGCATCTGCCCTTGCCCTAAACTTTTTAAAGATCTAAGCAAGGCCTTTTTTATTTTTATCCCAGAAACCTAACCAGGCACTGCTGTTATTCACCATATTTAGCCAAAGTGTTTATCTGACTAATATGAATATGATTCCACTTTGCATACTCTGTCTGCACCACCCACTGCTCTGTCATTCCAAGCCAAACTTAAGCAAAGCTTCAAGTATGAAGATCAGATAACCTGACACTTTTTAGTTTTTAAGCTCTGCTTGGTGCTTCTAAGAAATACTTGATGTAATATTTGAATAAAAAATATTTTAAATAGTTCCTCAACTGCAGTCCCATTACAAAGAACTGTGGCGAAATTGTTTACTTACCGTGCAACACCACGTATTTCCCTACAATGTGAGTTATCTTTTATATTTTCACATGACATTAGTTAAAAGGTTTTCTGCGTTACTTCACTTAATAGCACCCAGATCACACCCTCAACTAACAGCTAAAAATACTCTGCAGTAAGCCCTGACCTTTGTCACTTTCATAGAGTTTCACACACCCTGACGTATCGGGTTTTGCTTAACACTTTTGCAGTCCCAACTGAGATAAATCATTATGTAATCTGTCACTTTCACCTAGAGAGTTCCTTCTTGGTCTTCAGGCCCGATGCACTCTTTCATGTGGGACTGCTCCAGAGTAGTCAATCAAGTACGTGACAGTTTTCTAGTCAGTGGTTGGAAGTAATGGTATGATTCACGGTCGGAATTCCTTTCATCGCTGTGTTCTAATGAAACATGATGAGTGCAAGTTGAATTAAAACTGCTTTATGAAGTTTCTTCAGTGCCCCAGCACTGTTTATTTTAAAAAGGTTTCAAAAACCTTGGCATAAAATGATGAGATGATTCATTTCCACTTTGTGAATAAATACATTTGTCTTTAAATCACTCTTGATTGCACAATCTGTGATCCCAAAATCCATATAGAAAAGTACCACCACTAAAAACCACTCTGCTGTCACTCCCTCACTAAGTGACAGACCTTTAATTAACTTATTGTCAATAAATAATGAATAATATTAGTATTTCAAATATAATATCGTAATAATATAATATTATGGTATTTAAGAAACACAAATAGTGTTAATTTTTCCACCTATAACTCAAACATTTTGATTTCCTCTGTGGAAATACCTAGGTTTGATGGAGACAAAAATAGAGATTGTGCCTAGTAAAAATAGTAGTAGACACATAATTGTATTAAATTATGCAGTTTTCCCTTTACAAACTGTATTAAATAATAACAGTGATTAAGATAGAAATGTAATTAACTGATTGAAAATGTAATCCGCTTATATCAGCAAATACACTTTTAATTTAGCAAAGAACGAGTTTGACTCCATGTAAACAGAAGTAAGATGAGATATTTTGTATTTATCCCAAAAGTTGGAACATTAATGTGTTACAGCAACCAAAATATGAAAAACAACCTAGCTCAGTAAAATAAATAGCTCAGATAGGTAAAGAATGAAATAGTAAATAGAATAAAAATAGCTCAGTAAATGAAAAAATAAATATATTGCAATAAGCAGTGTAATAAGTAAAATTTAACAAACAAATGCAGGCATTGTGGTATGAGGCAGGGATTTTCTGTATCTCTCCTTTTGTTAGAAAAGTGTTCCACTGCCTGGTGCAGGGGAAGTCCAGGTTATACATTTATTATCCATAACCATTCACCACAAAAACAGTCATTTGGATGACCTCTGCGTCAGCTGATGGCGGAATCCAAGCAATACATTGATTCCAACTGAATGCAAATAGCATTCACTGTAATGCGGCCACATTCTGCAGCTAGCAGTTCAATATCCAGGCCATCCAGAAATGTTCCTTCAAATGAGGATGTCCAGCATTACAGCACAACTAGTGCAGTCCCTCCACATTTCTTCTTACTGCACAGACTAATATTTTGTCTTGTCTGCCTGAAAAATCCTGAAGCCAGGCAGAGCCACACTGTGCTCCGGGAAGTGTTAGTGTAGCACCATCTTGTTGCTCCGTGAAACACATCATAGTACACATACTGTGTTCCCTCAGAGTCTTAATCAGCTCACCGAGCTTGTCCATGTTGCATCTGGAGTTATGAGATTCATCTCTGTCTCCACAAGCTTGCTCAGAGGTTCTGACCTGTTCCCATAGAAGATGCTGGGTTTTGTGCTGCTTTTATGTTACTCTAAAAGAAATGACAAAACTAAGCAACAAGAAATAACATTTTACTTGTTGTTTTACAATATTTTATTGTTGCAAACATGTTGAATTTGACACAATAAGTAATCCTCCTTACAGTTAGTTTATGTCAGTCATTAAAAAATGACTTTTATCCTCTGAAGCTCATTGAAGTAATGTATCAGTAAGATGATAAAAAGCTGGTTTTGTCAGTCAGCAATGTTGTAATATGTGTATACTAAGTAGTAGTATTAAATCTGTTTCTTGGCATTAAAGTAGCATACATACATTGGCAACTTATGTATGTGGCTGAATTGTACCTATAATATGCAGAACTATAAAGCTACAGAGCCTTGTTCAGACTCATTTACTTTTTTGTATTGATTCCCAAAAGATAAACTTAGAAGACAGAGATGGATGGCAGTACTGAAGAGAAGCGACTTTGAGCCAAATTACATTCAAGTTGTCTGAAGCTGTCACTTCAAGTCAGAAGATTTTGACAGGACTGGACAGACAACTTGTTTAAATGAAGGAGTAATCCTGCCAGTTTTTACATTTCCTGACCATCTGTGTAAAATTAGTGTCATTGTCAGTGTTTCTGTATGGCAAGTAATGATAAGTTGTTATGTAATTGTAATCATTAATGAAGTGTAGTACCCAGTACACCTAATAATAAAAATATACTTACCTGTATTTACTTGAACAATTTCCTCATGTCCAGGTGTCTAGTGCATCATGATCATGTAAAAATCACAAAAAGCAGCTGCAGAACTTTATTTTTCAGTTGAAACACATTATACAACTATTACTATTACTTTCACATAGGCATTTTAGGATGACAAACCTGTGTTTTAAAGTTAACCAAATATACTGGATCATAAATACAGGACTGACACTTGTAAGAAGCCAGATTGCTTGAAAATAAGTCAACAATTCAAAGAGTTATGATGATTTTTTTTATTACATAGGCCCCTTGCCTCCGGACATACATGCATTAAATAGTGTGACTTCACACTATTGAGAACAATGTGTCAGCTGCACTGACACATTGTTCCAGTGAACAGCGTCACTGTCTGATTTGATTTGCTCAGTGCATGTGTAAAAATGCGCCTCTTTCCTGTCACCACTGCCTGTTAAAAGCAATCTTTGTCTTGCCAGTGGTGCTGTAAAATTACTGTTACATGACATATTATATATATTATTATTATTATATATTATTATATGTTATGTTCACATTGACAGCAGAGTTATATAGAAATGTAAGCTATATATGTTTTTCTTAGTGTTAAATCAAATTTCTTGTATTGCAGTACACTTTGTTATCTGTGTGTGTGTGTTTTTCTTAAATGCAAAAAATTGTAAAAGAGAGCTTGAAATAAAGTTGCACGTTATGCTGATAATTAGACAGTATCTACAGAAATACATATAAATATAATGTGTTTAGTGTGACTTTTACAATATCACCAAGATTGTAATAAAAAAATCACTTTATATAAATTCTTTCCTCATTTTACTGTGCAATAGGCTAGTTTAGGTTGTTTTTTGTTTTTGTTTTTTTTTACTGTTATTTGTACAGTTAATGCAGCCATTTTACCAAACTGCCAGCCAGGTTTGCTTCACACTGTGAAGCAAGTGTGCTTTGTGATAAGGATAATCTAAGTCTCTCCTAAGGAAGCACAGAACCAATGAAGATTTGTTCTTTTTTATATTTGTATATTTACACCTAACGAGCAAATCTTCAAAAATCTCCTAATTATATGTCTAGCAGAACTCTGCATATGAAACCACAGAAAGTCTCTGAGGGGAACATTTTAACTGTGAGGAGCAGCTGTTCAGAAGTTCATTACACTGCTTTATCACAGACTTGTTGAAGATGATCAAGATTCTCACTCCATGTGGATTAACCTAGCAGATGCTGGGGCAGATTTACACTCAATGCAGGTGGTAAATCCTCTAACAGGGTATATAAAGTATTAATACCAAAAACTTTCATCTCTGAGTAGCATTTCAATACATATGTGTTGGCAAATATTCTTGTTTTGTACTAAAAACAATATCAAACTATCTTGTGTTTTTCTTTTCTTACATATAGTACAATATCATATGAGATAATGCAGTTGTAGCATTAAATATAATGCCACTGGGACTTCACCTGTTGTTTGAAGGCTTGCAGAAATTTCCTATAGTATTTTATTCCACACCTTTAAGATCTCTTTAAAAAAAAAAAAGACAGATATAATAAATCATGATTATGTTTTCTGTCACAACACCTGTTTTAGCCAGAAATTTATGACAAGCCTCAAGTGAACAGTAAACCACACCAGGTCAAGTTGGAGTGACTATTCAAGGAAACTTTGTGTAGCTAAGAGAATGTGGCATGACTTCAGGGAGGTCATAAGACACCATCCCTGGCCTTTAGCAGCTACTCCAGTGACCCCTAGCCAGACATTGGGGGAGTTGGGTGTATTATGGGCTTCTATTTCCGTTGAGAAGTTCCTGTTACCAGATTTAGGCTTCAACAATTACCCCCACACTGCTTAACAGAAAGTGGCCACTTTATAAAATGTATCTTCTTACTGTATGACATATTTAGGATTTATGTTCTAAGGTTACTAGCTTCACTAGTAAATCAGATACACTCTAAACACATAATCATTTTATAGAAAGCCATAACTTTCATACAAACAGCCATTTTAACTATCATCAAACTAGGTGCTATTAAAGATGCAAAACAGTCTACTAAAGATATAGTTTGCCCCAAATTATAGAGAAAGACTCCTTTATTAACAGATAAAGGATTCTTATATATAACAGATAGTATATTTCTAATCCTTTTTTTTTCTCCCTTTTGTATTTTTCAGCGAAACCAGCAGAGGGTAAGTAAGCTGCTCCATAGCTGATGACCTTTTGTGTGTCTTACATTATCACATGGTGACGTGATTATAGCGCTCACATTTTCACTTTTCACTCACATATCATGTCAACTGCCTGTGTCAAGTAAACGCAGGCTTCAAATTGTAATGGCCTGTAATCAGTATGCACTGATATTATTTATTCATAAACTTTTTATTTTTCATCTATTTTATTCCTGCATGCCAACATGTGACTATATGTAGTCTCTGTTTTTAGCTTAATGTGTTTAAGAACTTTTTGTGACATATATTATGAAATTGTTGCAACTGTTCAACCAACTGTCTTCAAATTATGTAGCCACACAGACAGAGCTCTGGCAGAAGTGCTTTGGTTTCCACAAGCCATATTTAAGTGTGGTCATGTGTCTCTAATGTTAGTTTTCCCACGGGGCTGCCATCGTTTTATTTTTTATTTGCTATGTCCAACAAATATCCACTAATTGTAGCCCCAGTGGACGCAGCTGAAGAAGAAGAGGGACAGTGACTTTCTTTGCATCATTTTTTGAGACTTTGAGGGATTCACTGCATTTACACATTGTTAATAAGTGACATGAAGTGGGTTTGAGTTGAACTGAGTGTTGAAAAATGCATTTTAACTAATCTGTAAGGGTAATTAACTGATGAATACTGAACAAGTGGTTTTGCTATAGATAATGAGTTGAGCAATTACTGAGTCAAGAAGATAGGCCTCTAATTCAATCACATCATGAGACAACAGGAAGCTGCTGAAAGGGATAATGAAATTGTTATGCCACTCCCATTCTGTGTGTTTGCATTTCTTAGCTGGCCTGTAACATTGCATCACAAGTGCTAACTATATCTAGAGACTTTAATATTGCAATTGAATGATGTAATGTCAGAAATCAGTGAAATGATGCCATGTTATGTATGCATGAATGCAATGTGTATCAAGACAACATGTGGATCCATGCTGTCTTTCTGTTTTGTTGTGTTGATAACCACTTTAATTGGAAGTAATCTTCTTGTTTTCTTTTCTTTTTTTTGCATTTAAAATACATCTGTTCATTTTATTTTTTTAACACGTTTAGTTTTGGATTGCAGAGAAATGAACTGTATGTATGAAGCAGACAAGACAAGCCATCTGTGAGGATTTTAATATAGTTCATTGACTGACTGCAACTGGATGCATTTTCCACATCTGTAAACTCTCATTTCTCACTGTGACCTTTGGGTTGCATTTCACTGCAGGCATGCACAGTATGATAAAATATCTGCAAATGTTTGCTGTTTCTGTGTTTTTGCAGATGTTGTTTTAACATTTTCCAGGTCTCAACACCTATTGTTTTTAATTACTTAAGTATTATTTATATTTTCCCTGCCCTAGCCTGCAGAGGATAGTAGGAGTCTCTTAGTGTCAGGGAATAATACACTATATGGACAAAAGTATATCCATCCATCCATCCATCCATCCATCCATCCATTTTCTTCTGCTTATCCAATTCAGGGTCACGGGACAAAAGTATATACATTATATAATCAAGTACAAAATAAAGGACCTAGAAGGAAAATTTCTTCCCTCCTAGATATTTCACAATTAACTGTAAGTGGTATTATTGGAAAGTGGAAGCATTTAGAAACCACAGCAACTCAGCCACAAAGTGTCAAACCACATAAAGTTACAGAGTGGAGTCACTGAGTGCTGAGGTAAAAGTCTGCAGTGCTCTGCTGACTCAGTAACTCCAGAGTTCCAAATCTCCTGTGGCATTAACATCAACACAAAAACAGTGCACTGGGAGCTTCATGGCATGGGTTTCCATGCTCTATAGGTGTAATGTGTAGGTGGTCCAGTACTTTTGTCCATATAATGTGCAAAATACATTCTTCTCAGCTAGTAACTAATTTCAGTGTATATTAGAACTCTGAGTTAATGTCCATTCATTTTTCTTAGATGCACCCCCTGATGATGGAGGTAAGGCAGAATCATGAGAATGAACTGACATGGAGGCATTGAATTTACATTCAGTGTTTTATTTTAATGTATGTGCCTGTGGTATCATTTTAATGTTCTCACATATGAGTGCATATGTGACACACTGTGTGAAAATTACAGTACGTGCATGATTCCTTCAGGTTGCAAGTTTTTAGGTTGGTCGCAGGTGATCCTCATAACATTTTGTTTTGCATTTTGTAAACAATCTAAATGATTTTTTTCACAAAAAGTTTTCTTCACAGAACTAAGAGATATGTTACTACATATCTGACTGCTGTGCTGTTATGACATGAATAACAGGATTATTCATTTTACATGTTGTGAATTGTTGTTTTTTTACTTCACTTTCTTGACTACACTTTAAATACATATACCTTACAGTACATGTTACGTGTGAAATTAATGTGGACCTACTATGCTTCAACTTTCTTCTGTCATATATTCAGTGGTCAATGCTTACAATGAACATCGTCATAGTTTCATATTTTGAGGTCATTGTATGCCCAAGTAAGCCGAAACCTTTCAGAGCCCTCTAAACTGCTCTACTATTAGATCTGTATGATGTCATAGAAAGAAAATACACAGCTCTGCTTGTGAGCACACCACCTGCTGTTCAAATCTTCTTCTTGCAAGAACTAGCTAAGCATTAGAAAGTTGGCTTAAAGGGAGGGTGGCCTTAAAGAGGGAGGAGCTGCTTTAAACAGAGGATGACCTAAGGGGCTGCACCAAGGCCCAGTATGAAATGAATAAGGGTTATTTTGAACCATGAAACATGCAGAGGTACTCTAGTAGAGTCCAAAAATAAAGCTGAAAATGCTACTTCAACTTTTGGTTTTACACACTACATATGTGACACACATATGTAGTGTGTAGAACTGCAACACATGTGCAGTTTTGTTATTTATATTATTTCAAAGTATGTATGTGTTTCTATTTTAAATGACTTATCTATATTTTCCTGTGTTCTGTTTATGCACATATTTAATTTATGCACTTAGTGACACTGAATATGTCAAAAGGAAAATATTTCAAATTGCATATGCGAGGTAGATCGGATGTTAGTGGTTTTTAATGTAAAACGTGATGGTGCATGGTGCTTGTGTTACAGCTGTGTTACTGTGTTGCTTGGTCCCTGTTGCAGCTGTCTGTCTGTTTTGTGCAGCAACAAGCATTTGCTTCATAGCTGCTTTTTTCAGTTTTGTTTGCTTCTTTATCTGCAGCAGATTCAGAAGCTGATGGAGATGGTAAGAAAAGAGCAACATTTATGTTGATGTGTTTTTGCTGAAAATATATTTTTCCAAATCTTCTGTTTGACTGTTAACATTAATGTCAATATAATTCTGGTATTATGTGCTAGTCAAACTGTCACATAATATATTGTTAAGTGGGCCTGGGTCCAGTTTATTATATGAAATCATTTGATTACTTCAGTTTGGACTGATTTAAGGCTTTTTTTCACAGTTTCTTTTTTGTTTTTTTATGTTTTACAACATATCATATTGAAACCACTTGGTTGTATGCAAGCCTTTTTTGGTTTAAAATTTTATGTACACAAGGTTCTTATTCTGTGACCAGACTGTTGCCTGCCAAGACAAAGTATCACTCACTACAGAGCTCATAAAATGTTCATGAAGCTGCCTGACCAAAATTCTGTTGTATGCCACAGAGCTCCCGATGAGAATTATGCAAGAAGATTCTACTTTCCTCAGTGCTTATCAGCCACAGGATTAAAACAATAGCCTAATATTGTATAGTTTCCTCTGACCTCTCAAGGCATGGACTTGGCATGATCTCTGGGGGTATTCAATTACCATAAGAGATCCTGAAGGTAGTGGAATACATGGCTTCATGTTTCATGGTTTGGACTTGTTTTCTGAGTACATCCCACAGATGTTTGATGACACTGAGATCTGGGAAGTATGGAGTCAGCAACTTAAACCCCTGTTTATAAAGTTCAAATCATTCCTGAACAAATTTCAGGGTTTTCAGGGTTCAGGGTTTGCCTGAAGGTTTTCCACCTCTGTCAGGTAAAAAGATTGCCATAACTGATTTGACATGGTCTGCACCAATGTCAGGGTATGTTATATGTGTCAGAGTAACATGTACATGAATACCATAGTTTTCCAGAAGAACATTGCCAGTGCATCACATTATCACCACAGGCTTGGGTATTTCCCATGGTACCTCATCCTGCCTTCTCTTCCCCAGGGAAAAACGGACAGACAGATGGTTGCTCATGGTTTTTGCTTTTTTTCCTCTCAGTTTGCACCATCACTTTTACCCACTCGTTAGGTTCAGGCACTAAAAGCTACTTATTTAGATTTAGGTACTTAGAAATACTTGGTTAGAGTTAGGAAAAGATCATCAATTGGGTTAAAATCCACCCCATCACACTAGAAATCTATTTAAAAAATGAGATGGGTGTGATATCCCTGTTTCATAAATAACCAACCACTACATCCCAGGAACACCCCAAAAGATCTGTCAGTTTTGAGATGCTGAGACCCAGTCAGCTTGGCCCTTTCCAACGCTCACTTATTTTCTCTGCTGACTGATCAGTTGCTGCCTAATATGTGCCACCCCTTGACAGGTACCAGTGTACAAAGATAATTATCATTATTTACTTTATATGCCAGTGATTTTAAAGTTGGCTTGTTTGTATATCTTACAGAGCCAATGAAAATGAAGTTTTTCTAAACATCACCATCAGAGACTGCAGCTTGTTGCAGCTCAGTAGCAGCTTCAGAATCACACCTTAATTCCTTTCCTGAACCCATCAGATCCATGTCTGTGTCAAAGAGAAAACAATGTGGGCACTCTATTGTATGACACTGTCCTTGTGTCATTCATCCATTTCTGTCCCCTACTGCTGGTATCCACTGACACTACCAGACAACTCACAGACGAATTATTTTGTTTAGAATTTAGAATTTGTTTCTCCATGTCAAAATTATTGTCTCTCCATCTGTGACCTATGATACCAACCCTCTTGTGCTTCTGTCCCTCAGGCAATTTAAACAATGAGAGTGGAAACACAGCTGTGGTTCATGTGCAGCACTCATTGGGCCACAATAGCAGCTGTTGTTGTTAACGTGCCAAGTGTCATCTGATGTTATGACACTTTTTATGGTTGCTTCTCAATTTAATGTTATGCTGTATTAGGAAACTGCATGGAGAGGTCAAGTAGTGAGGTCATCCAAAAAATTATCAAACACAGTTCCTCCAGACAGCACATGATCTGCATATAGGGTCATGTCTCATCAGCTCAAAGGCTGTGAGATGTTTGACTAACTGAACTTTGTAAATGTGTCTCAAAGGCAAGCAATGTGATTCTTAAACGTCTAAAAATGCTGTGGCTGCACTACAGCTCAGGTTTTACAAGTAAAATTTAAGAGCTATTCATACAAAGCTGTCCCCATCTGCCCCAGTGATCCCAGAGTGATCAGTTGAATGTCTGCTCTATTTTGACTGACTAGATGGAGATTGCATGGAAGGGTTCTGGAAGTGTCAAAGCCCCAGGGAGCTGAAGGCTGCTAATTTCTTGGTGTGCTTTTCAGATGTGTGTGAAATGACCAGGACTTGCTGTGCCTAAGGGGGAAACACAGAACTTAAAAGGTTTTTCCTTTTCCAATTTGGACACCTGGGTGATCTTAACATGAGGTATTAGTGGCAACTGAGAAATGTAAAATCTTTCCTGTGGTGTATATTATCACATGTTAAGAAAATGTTTGTAGTTAAGCCAGATAGACTGGAGCTTGGGAGCATTGCCAGCATGTCCGGGAAGATGGCCAAAGTGTTTCCTTTTTGGACTGTTGGTAAGATGCAGATGATGGACGTGGAGGTATGCAAAGGAAAGATGAGAAGTTACAGACTATCAAAGGTGGCAAGACTGTGTTGTGTCCTCACAACAAGGCAGCCATGTAGGGAAGGCTGGTTGCTGAGCTGAAACATGCCAAAAAAATAATAGCCTGCCAAGCAAAAGATGGGGTCAAGAATCCACAAGGTCATAAATATTAATTTAAATTGATAAATTTCTTGTCAAATATGGTCAGTGATTTATGTTTGACTACAGCTTTTCCTTTTCTTACCATTCATAAGCGTGCATCTCATCTGATGTCATGAATGCCCACCACTGAATGTGGGACTAAGCAAGCTACTCCTGCTGTGACAACATTTGCCCAGAGGGAGGAAAGGTACATTGTCCTGCAGATGATCCAGACACAGTTCAGCATGGCACATACATAAGAGAAAGAAGGATAAGTTCAGTGGTAGAGTGTGAGTGGGAAAACTGGAGCATGAAACAAAGAAAAAAAAAGCTTGAGCAAGTGCAAACCCTTCAAAGGGAAACATAAGAGCCCCAGCTCTTATGCTTTCAGCCATGTTTTATCCTAAAACTGAGAGTACAATTTCTCATCTGCATCCACCATGAATCCAACAAGCTACATTTTCTATTCTGGTTAGCAATGGAGACAAACTAAGCCTGGTTGAGGATAGAAACTGGGGAAATCTGAAGAAATGTATCAAATTGAGCCTAATCTAGCAGCTAGACTGTCTATATCAAAATCTAGATTAATTTATCTTATTATCTAAAAATTATGTCACTAAATCATATATTTATTCATCTACATTATGTCAGGGGAGAAGGATTTTTTTTTCCAAAATCAATAATATTAATATATCAGGCTGAATGACATAATTGACCCAAGATTAGGGCATCCTACATCTAAAATAAGGTCTCAGATGATGGAGAGCTAAATATGGTCACCTGGTGGTTGAGTTTGTGAACTGATTTTGCCATGCAGTAGTTACTCCTGGTGTCTATATTTAATTACAAAGAATCATATACACATTGTATAGGAAGGCAAGTTTCTTTTATATACAGTAGCCATCTTTATGCCATCTTTCATATTTTTAAAATATTTTTAGGTCTACCATTTCTTAACATATCTTTTAAGAGTCAATTTCTGTGTGGGAAGTGCTTATCATACCAAGACTGTTTAAAGCCATGCTCACAGGGGTATAGTGTGTGGGGGGATTATCATCACTTGGCCAACTGCAGTCTGTTTTGGGGCACTCGTACCAGTAATGGATGTCTGCAAGAAGTTGCTGCCAATTTCTTTAAAAAAAAAAAATGCATTGGAATCCTTTCGACTGGGAAACATTCCATAAGTTGAATTATTCTCGTGGTGTGCAAAAAAGTTTGATACTAAATATTAGATTCATAACTTATCAGTGCTCAGAACAGAAGATAAAAAATAAATGTTCAAAAAGTTAAATCACACTTCAGTGGCTTGTTTGGTAACTTTGTGGAGTAGTGAACTATATGAAATTAAATTATTAGTTTAACTGTATTTGAAAGTAGTAGCTTGTTGTTGGTGCAGCTACATTCACATAGTGAATGAATAGTTCAAATTATTTTTTTTATGTTTTCAGTAGTTAAATAAATTTTTTGGGACATTGAAGGACAGTGTATATATATATATATATATATATATATATATATATACACACACACACACACACACACATATATATATATAGAGAGAGAGAGAGAGAGAGAGAGAGAGACAGACACATCCTTCGATTTGTCTTTGCCACTGTTTGGCTGCCTTCTTCTTATTGTTGTCACTGGACAAAAATGTCTCTCATAGGTACCGAAAGTTCTTCTCTTATTGCTGTGGTACCACAGCCTGCTTTCACTGGTGTTCAGCCCTATTCAGCCCTATTCACCATACAGTGATACAGTGATGGTCAAAATGGGAAACTGCTCCCTAGCCTTTTCCCCAAAGAGAACCTGGGCAATGTGGTGGGAACACAGACCGTTCTCATGACAGTGTCACGGTTCCCCTAAACTCTGTCACCACTGAATACACACAGACATGGCATGTACAGTTTCACAGTTTCAAGATTCCCTAAAATCACCATTTTCCTTTATTTGAGCCACACTGGTGGATCTAAAATATATCTGAGTAGATACAGGTCAAATTTGACCCAGAACAGCTTGAGTGTACCAAAATTTGTAGCACCTGTACAACAACACAGAATTTTTAAATATTTTCATTTTTGTATATGTTGTTTCACTTTAGGAAAAGTCATTAAAATTTCAGGCTAAAAGAGCGACATTTAGGATATTTTTGCTGCTGTCAAATGTCAAAATGGGTCAAATTTGACCCGAACAGTATGTAAGGGTTAAGAGAAACCTGTGGTTGTGCCATAGCATTGTATAAATAAAATTGAATTTAAAATGAACCCAAAATCTCAAAATGCAATACCAAAATTGCCTGTTTAATTAACATGGAGGCTCAGCGTAGACATCACACATCAGGGACATCATTATCCACTAACACAAAACTCCTGAGAGACACATGAAGAGCAATGGAGCATATTTTTTACCATCCTGAAATTGTGAAATGTTATTTGCTGTTGGCCTGTGTGGCATAGTGTAAACTTTTCCACCCACCCTTTTATTAATAAAATAAAAACTGGCCTGCCTATTACATTAGCCACATAGCTACTCCAGTAAAGTCCTGCAGCTGTTATATGGGTGTCAGTCCTTTTCCCTCAAGCTCTAAGGACAGAATTAATTGATCAAAGTAGCAAAACACGTTTGGTTTTTTATTTGTCATGCAAAGAGACGCCAAACTTTTATCCTGCTGAATCATTTCTGATTTACCTCTTAACAATTTGATGAGTCATCAAATGACTGGAGGCTTCTAAATCTAGTGGGTATGAGTCAGAAGGCCAAAATGATAGTAGGGTTTATAGAATTCATCCCCTGGTATAACAAAGGAAAACAGACAGTGGTACTGTAGAGAGAGAAAGCAGAGATATTCCTACTTACACATCAAAGCGAAGGTTCTGCTTTTCTTCAAAGAAGAAATCAAGGACAAACTTCCTGACAAAGTCAGGGTTCAGTGTGTTATCGATCACCTCTGTCCGACCAAACTGGAGGAAAGACACAGACAAGAGAGACACAGAGGACAACAAAGTCAACAGCTGATTAATCTGTTTGTTTAGTGAGAGTGAAAAGCACCAAATACCATAAGAGTGTTACTCCTACTGCTGCAATGCGTTTTTTGCCAGCTTTTCCATGCCAGAGAATGCTATACTTGAACTCAGTCTTACAGATGCCATCATTCAATTCAATTCAATTCAATTCAATTTTATTTATATAGCGCCAAATCACAACAACAGTCGCCTCAGGGTGCTTTATATTGTAAGGTAAAGACCCTACAATAATACAGAAAAACCCCAACAATCAGACAATCCCCTATGAGCAAGGACTTGGCGACAGTGGGAAGGAAAAACTCCCTATAAACAGAGAGAAACCTCCGGCAGAACCAGGCTCAGGGAGGGGCAGCCATCTGCCATGACAGGTTGGGGGTGAGTCTTTAGAACAATCCATTCTTTCACAAAAGTTCGTAAAGGCAGATTGCACAGCTAAATCCTGATTTTATACACCGCCTGTGGCAATGGGACTGAAGAGATGTGGCCCAATATACTTGTCCATATAGCATATACTTTGGGTCAAGTCACTCAATTAATTCATGGTGTGAATTCAGCTCTCTCCCAGGGATCGAGAAGTTATTCAGAACAAGTAATCCACTTGAACTAAATTTAGTTTACTTTTAAAATCCACAAATGGGCAACTCTGATTAGCCTGGACCTAAGCTTGATCTTGCTGTGATATTCAATTTTTTCTTTAAAGGTATAATCTCACTTTTCAAAAACACATGACTTCTTCTGACAGTCATAAAGAAAAGAATCCCCCCCCCCCCCCCCCCCCCCCTCCTTTTTTCAT
>VUQS01028304.1:0-20832 GCA_015108495.1 Heterochromis multidens | reverse complement strand
GTTTGGAGGTCTGTAGCTATTGACTCTGCAGAAAGTTGGTGACCTTTGCACACTATGCGCCTCAGCATCCACTGACCCCACTCTGTGATTTTGTGGCTGAGTTGCTATCATTCCCAATCGCTTCCACTTTGTTATAATACCACTAACAGTTGACTGTGGAATATTTAGCAGTGAGGAAATTTCACGACTGGACTTGTTGCACAGGTGGCATCCTATCACCACACTGGAATTCACTGAGCTCCTGAGAGCGACCCATTCTTTCACAAATGTTTGTAGAAGCAGTCTGCATGCCTAGGTGCTTGATTTTATACACCTGTGGCCTTGGAAGTGATTGGAACACCTGAGTTCAATGATTGGGATGGGTGAGTGAATATTTGGCGATATAGTGTTTGTAAGTCCTGCTGTCCACTACAAAGGGCACTGAATAAAAGTTTTGTTTTGGAAGGGGTAAAATTACAATACATTTCTGAAATCCCAGTAAATCAAAGTTAAGACTCTCAAATTGAAGAAACAATTTGATTTTTAGCAATAGAATCATAATATCTGCAAAAAAAATGATCACTTAGCCTTCCTTGTGGCCATAAAATGTGGAAGGTGCAATTCCTGTCATTTTGAAAAGAAAGTCCATGTGCTCTTTAAACCCCACCCCCACAAATGTGGCATCAATAGAAAGCCCAGGATGTCCTCTTGACAGTACAGTAGGGCTCGTATAGATTGCATAAATGGTACTTGATGTAGAGGTCTCAGACTCATGTCTTCCACAGAGGACAAATATGAATTGTTAAGTCTTAGGAGGCTACCAGTAATGAGAGGAAGTGCCCAGACTTACATCGTTAATCTAAACATATCATTAATCTGAAAGAGCTGTACTATACTTCCTTCTCTGATGATTTTATGATGTGCATTATGTAACAGCCTTCAGCATATAGTTTTCTATGAATATTTCCATAATGCTGTGTTGTAGTTACATACTTATGTCCATTACTCCCCACACTTCCATCCTTCTGTGATATGTTGCGTCAAAAATATTGGACCAAAGGTCACTTTGAAACTTTTGTATTGTATGGGTTTGCCTGTGCCCCTCAAATTATACTGTGATTTATTAAAAGTTGCACCATTTGTTTTGGCTAATGTTTAAAAAAGAGTGACTCACCAAAAATGCAGAACTAAGCTAGATGCATTGCAGAAAGAATTATTGCATTCATGCCATCTTATTCATCAGAAACTGAGACACAGTAGGGGTTTCTTACTGTGCTTTAAACTTGCACATGACTTGATACTGCTGACTCTTAAAAAATGCAATTGCTCATCGGCTTTCCCCATCCAATCAAAAACCAAAAAAAAAGAGAGAAAAAAAAAGAAAATTCTATTGTTCCTTTTTTTGCTCCTCAAAATTTTGTTAAATTTAACTAAAATGCAGCCATAGTAACAAGTCTGGGCATGTTGTTCATAAGTGTGTTACTTGACCATTCCCAGTGATAAAGGCACAATACCACAGGTATCATTTTGTCTTTGAGTCCTCTATTGAGTTTGATGACGCATACCTGAACCAAAGCCCATCCTGTTTTGCTGCCATGAAACTTTCCCCAGTCAAAGTACAAACAGAGAAAGTGAAACCACATTTAGTGACCACAAGCAGAATTTAGATGCAGGTGGGAATTTTCAAGAAGCACAAATAGTAAACAGCACATCACAACATTTTTAGAGCTCCACTGCTAAATTTTACAGTAACATTGTATTTGAAGCATTTTTGACTATCTTGGTAAGTCAGATGTGAGATAAGATACTGATAATAACTTGAAGTACTGACTGCCTTAATATAAATACAGTGATGAGTTAACTGAACTATTCAGTCAACAATATGTGGTTTAATTATGTTGCAACAGTTCCTCCTTTTGTATAATGGGCACTATTTTTATCTCTAGTTATGATGTTTGTATAATTTCCAACAAAATATTTTTATGGATGAAATGTACAGAGGCAAAATGCTTCAGAGTTTAGTGTTACATTTAAAAATCCCCAATAATTTAATCAGAAACTAATACAAACCATCGTTATCCTATTCAATCTTTAAGCATATTATCATGCTTTTATACGTCTTTAAGCTTCCATTTTGATATTAGAGGAAAAATAAATATAGAAAAACTCAACAAAGTAATGATTTTCAGTGTTGAATTATACACAGAAATATTCTAACATTCTCACTATAACAATCTCTTCATAAATAAGGAACTGAATAATTCATTTCAACACCAGTTGTGTAAAGTTTCTCCCCTTCCTTCTCTCCCGGGTTGTGACTCTTGTTCCTCATGTCTTTATAACTTGTGGTGAGTAGGAGAAAAGGGCCAGTCCCTGTATGCAGATATAATCTGGTCCTGCTGTGTCTGCCTTCAGTAGCATACAGGGGAAAGTACCATTTGGATTACTCTTTGTTCTTTAGATACTTAGGGCACAGCAGAACACAGTTAGACATTAAAACATCATCATCACATGTACACACTGAGCTCAGGAAGCGAACTCACACACATCAGTGCACAGCAGAGGAAACTCAGGACTTGTACAGTCGTCATTTCTTAACATCTGTCTTCCTGCGTTCCCCGGGCTCAGAGCGCTCTGAACACTGCTGTCGGATTGACGATGCCACAGCCTACCCAGAATTTCCTGATCCATATCCTCCTGTTGTGGACCACCATAATTTCCATAATCCAGATTGTGATCATCATCCTCTTCTTCACAGTGGGACATAAAGGCTTGGTGAGAACTCTTTGAATAGCCTCAGGTTGAACTTGTTGAACTTGTTAAAGTATATTAATTATGGTTATTAGTGATTAGACAAAAAGTTAACTTTTTAAACATTTAGTTTAGCGTGCTCATTTTTGAATGAATTACATGAATATCAGAAAATATCAGCACCTGTGCTGTACATTTCTTCTTTTTTGTGGTTTTGGTAGTAGTACAGCTGGTGAGAAAGACACCTATGTCTGTGGTCTGCACTTGGTCACAGACCCCTGTCATTACACCCAAACAATTATAGCTTTCTCATAGCGTTCGGGTTGAAACTAACTATTTTAGATCAGTCGGCTTCCCAGAGAATAAAACAAAAAAATGCTCACCTTTAAGGAAAGAATACAACAACAGAGGTGGCTTACTTCATTCAAAACTCATGTTGATTACTGTGGTTATCAGGAGAAATTTTAAGTCTAGCATTGTGGTTTTATAGT
The DNA here is from genome assembly GCA_015108495.1 of Heterochromis multidens. Taxonomy (NCBI): domain Eukaryota; kingdom Metazoa; phylum Chordata; class Actinopteri; order Cichliformes; family Cichlidae; genus Heterochromis; species Heterochromis multidens. Next base: position 17,611 of record VUQS01028304.1, on the reverse strand, counting down.
AAGTAAACATATTTCAATGTTTAAACATTTAATGCTCCTTATTGACAACAAATGATTGCCTATAAGAAATAGGAGAACTGATTTGGCAGCACTATTTTAAAACTAGAATTGCCTTATTGCACCTAAATTTGGGCCACTTTCAGTGAGCAGCATCTTTTCCCCAAAAAGTCTTCTTACACCAATTAGTATAAGCATATATATTTTTTTGCTTTTGTTTCCTTTTCCAATCTCAGGACAGTAGTGCTGTAGAATCATCCAAAATGTCATCCACGGGAAATGTTCTTTCGGTAAGATATCCATAGTTTCCAAGATTTGTTCAGAGTTTCTGTTTCTTGACTTTTGTGTCAAATATTCTTGCACCCTGTATCCATTTTTTTTTTTTTTGCCACAAAAATGTCCTGCTGATTTTATATGTATTTAGTATTCTTATATACTTGTATTAGCCGAGATAGATGTTGCACGATCTAGCTCAGATTAATTCCATTTCTTATGAGTTACGTATGTCAGACAGTCTAACCACTCTCCTCCCCTCTTGGAGGAAGCTCAGTGACGTCATTGCTACATTCGGGGAAATGCCACTAAACTCAACTGTTGTCTCTTCATTTTCCTTCTGAAGATAGTACACAGTCTATACTGTTCTCACTGTGAAGACAGAGGTGCTGTTGTCTCACATTTATTAAACTGCAGCTTCTCTGGGCTTAAGTGTGTGTCCCTGGAAGTCATGTTGGCACCACGTTTACTGTTGCTATTTTGTGACTGTTAAATCCCTTCTTCTTCTTTCAACAGTCACCTCCCAATAAAGGGCCTGTCTTAAGCCAAGGAAAAATGCTCACCTTTAAGGCAAATAAAGGTAATTTTTGGGGGTTTTTTTCACTATCTGCACTTTATCAAAATTGCCATTTTGTCATTCAAAGGTTGCTGCATTCATAATTTCCTTGTCAGAAGAAACACATAATTCCATAAAATACAATTCAATCAAATGTACTATAATTAATGACTAATTACAGTATACCACCATTTGCCTCAGGCAAAATTGTACCTTTAAAAACAGGATATTGAGAATACAGTTCTAGGAAACTATCTATTATCTATTCTGTCTATTTTATGTGATCCACAGTCAGCAATAAAATAAAGTGGACTGCAAATCGTCTAGACGAAACCCTGATTTCAGAAGACGACGGCGGCCTGATCATGAAGGTGGATGGATACTATTTCCTAAATCTTCAGGTTACGCTGTCGTCAATGCCAGACTGTCAAGGAACAAATAACTGCACTGTGAGCCTGGTGAAAATACGGGAGGACAAAAACGAACAAGTTCTCCTGGAGGGCTCCATTAACAAAGAAACACACACCACAGGTATTCTCAGCAAGGTAGAGGAATTTGGTGCTGGAGAGAAACTGGTAGTCAGCATTAACACATTACCCAATTCTGTTGATGACAGCAAAAGTAAAACTCACCTGGATATCATCTTTATGTTACGGCCTCAGATGTCAGATAAATAATCTAAATCCTTGGCATGGTGCAGGGCACCTTTCCAGCTCTGGAACCCACTCTGAAGCAAACCTACTCTGTCTCCTGTTGAGAGTACTCGTTGTTCACTTGAGATTGAACAGACTTCAATTTTGGCCTTTTGATCATCAGATCAGCAATTCACTTAACATTTTTTTGGAAAGTTGCATAAAAAAGCGTTTTGTTTTTTTTTTTATCTCAAGGTTGGATGAAAACCTCATCCATTTATACATTCTGGTCTGCAAAAAAGAAAAAGCTAGTCTGAAACAGGATTTATAATAAACCAATGATGTTCAGTTTTGTAAAGTAAATATAGCAGACCTGGTATTGGTCTGAGGTTGTATCATCACTACAAATCTGTTTCTGTGCTCTTATGATTAAGGGAATTTCTTTTCTTTTTTTTTCAAATTCACACTTGAAAACACCACTATAAAGAACAACAGTATGCTGTAGGTTGTTTTCTATGTATTACGTATTTGATGGTTTAGAAAACCAAAGCTGGATTGTTTTTGGATTTCAGAATTGACCAATCTTACTTAAATGTTCAAACTGTATTTCTTTGTTAAAGCCTCCTATGTTTAAAATATCTAGTAGGTAATTTCAAGAATGTATTGTACTGAAGTGTCACATTTATTGGCAGGAAATTGCTTTTTTTTATTTGCACAGATTATACTTTTAATCTTTGATTTATTTCTTGTTTTGTTTTGTTTTTTTTTTAAAAAAAAACATTGTATGAATTCTGTATTTAAGTTTATTTATTTATTTCTTGCACCAAAAATATGCGCAGCTTACGATTCAGACACATAATGGATGTAACGAAAACCCATAGCAAGGTCAGCTAATAATCTATAAATGGTTTTCACTGTGATAATGTATTACAGGGTGTGCCATTCATGTATTGGTAGTGAGTCACTGGAATATATGTGCAGAGTTTGCCATGTTTTCTGAAAGAATGTAGCTCATATTTTAGGAAAAAAAAGTTGTGATTTATGTGATTAGACTTGACCAGTGACATACCTTGGTATTACATTTTTTAGCCTAAATTTAAATGTGAAACGACTTAATAAGCTCCAGATATCCTTGACAACTTGTACTATACCTTATGACACGTGAAAACACAAGTCACGGTGGTTAATGTGGTAAGTTTCATGTGTTAAGAGATTTGAAAGAAATATTTGGTTTTGTCACTTTTTGTCATTTTTAGTCTTTTAATGCAAGAGGAAGCTGCTTATGCATTTGAAAAGATATTTCTGGGAACTGTTAACTGTTTGTGTTTAAATCTGTCTTTAACAACATTAACCACTGTTATAAAAAAATATGAGAATGTCATAGTTAAAATGTTTACTTGTCTTTATTATATTTGATGTGACTGTAAAAAACCCAATATGAATCAAATGAAATGATAACAGTGAAAAATGGTTTTGGGTTTTGAGTCATTTTTGAGACCCTGGATTTGAAAGCAAGAGGTCATGAGTTAACACTGGGTTACCGCATAATCACTAATAGAAAGATACAGCGGGACCCTCCCTGTCTATATGCTGTCGAAGAATATGCCCTCCAGACTGTGACAAGACAAACAGAAAAAATGCTTCTCATACAAGCACTCACATCTACTGAGCTACATCACAGTGACAGAGATACAGTAAAGTAGCAAAAAAGGTCACTGGAACATTAGTCATCACAGTCAAGAGGCATATTTTCCAACTTTCATTTGAAAACATTTGTTTTCCAAACCTCAGCCACAGATGAGTCCCATATCTCTCAGTGCTCTGTCAATTAGTTGTTGCTACCACAGCTTTCGATTACACTGAAGAGGTCCAGGATGTAAAAATTGATAGCAGACATACTAAGCTACCACCCACTCTATCTCTTTTATTAGAGGCCTTAGATGCATCTGCATGGGTTGATTTGGTTGGTACCTTCCTACTGCTTTCCACTGCCCAGTGTCAAGGCAATAAATGGTATATCCATACAGGGAAGGTTTATAACCTCTATACATAATTTTTGCCCAGACATCATGGAGAGAACTTCTGTGCATTATTAGACACTATAAACATGTTTACTGCATACAAATTTTTTCTTGCAGTTTCCTCTGGTAACTCCTATCAAAATGTCACCTATTACAATAAAAGATTTGTCAGAATAGAAAATGGCTGAGATGAGTAACATTACAAATCCAGTCACAGCACTTTTTTTTTTTATTTTTTTTTTTACCTTGATTCAAAAAGAAACTAATGTCAAATCTTTAAAGGTTCAAATATTTTTCACCTCACATATATTTTTCCTCTCGCCTATAGTGCTGCATATCCATGTAGAGCATTTTGTATGAGTTGCCCAGTTTTGGATAAATCTACTACTAAGCTATAAGCTATATATCTGCAATGCACAAACATAAATATCTGATATATAGTAACAGACTGAACAATACTTTCACTCACCACAACTGAAGTACAAACTTTTTGGATCCAATCCAATCCAACCCAACTTTATTTATAGAGCACTTTAAAAACAACATGGTTGACCAAGAGACCATACATTAAACAGACAAGGAAAAATAAATAACAAAAAAATAATAATATTAATAAATAAATAAATAAATAGTAAAACATAAATAAAATAGACAATAAACTATACAATAAAAAAAAGATTAAAAGTGACCAAAAACTGACTAAAACTGACTAGAAACTAACTCTGGTACTACTTCAAAAATGCCTTGGAGAAAAGGTGTGTTTTTAAATGTGGAGGGTCAGTACCACACAGCAGACCATATTATTTAACAAATAATGCAATTAAAATGCTTCTAAAGACAACAATAGCACAAACACAGTGGAAAGGTCCAGTTTAATGCCTCCAATTCGCAGAGGTGAAACCTAACCCACACACAGATCAGCTACCACTGCCTGTGGGCAGTCAAAGTGGCAATGCCGCTCCTGTATCCACCCTAAAGTTGTTATGAAGGGGTAAACTATCCATACAGGCCCAAACCATTTTTAAACCAAGCTGCAAATATGCTTTTTAAAGCTGTAAAGTTGGGGATTTTAACATAGGAGCCTATGGGGGCTGACTCACTTTTTTGAATACAGCCTCAAGTGGCCACTAGAGGTACTGCAGTTTTTGTCTCCCCTTCTTTTTGCCACTTGATTGAAACTATATACTGTATACAAGATGGAGATGGACCTCACCCATTGATTTTGGACTCCACATTTCAAAGCTTCAACATTATTGTTTTGGGCACCATGTTAGTTTTTTAGAGCTAGAAGGTACCTTATATGGATGGAGTGCTAATTCTTCTGCTAACTAACACTAATATTGGCTAATTACTGCTGAGTAATGCACTAATAAAATACTAGAATTTCACTCACCAGATCTAAAGCACAGATTTGTGGGATGGTCTGTACCTCACAGCACAGCCACAATATTAGTCAGATAATCCATTACAAATGCTCCAAGAGCACACAACACACATACTAATCCCTAACTCCAGTATCTAGATGGATGAGTTATAGTTCACCCCACTCAGAGTTTCAGAGTTGTTTCGAAGGGGGAAAGCACCCCCAGAGGCCAAAACTGTTATTTGTACCAACACAAGGGGACAGCATTTAGCTGTGGACTGTTTGCTGAGCTCCTCTTTCAGTTTTGCTTTGCATAAAAATATTACTCTCCATAAATTATGTTGCATGACTATAGAAAAAAAAAAAGTTCTACTTAAGAGGCAGATTGCCTCATTTCAAAAGTCATTTGTAAAAATCAGCAGTGTCTCAACAGCTCAATATCTGACACAGACCTGCTTTATAAATGGAAAATGTTGATTTCATATACAGAAGTGTAATGATTTTGGTTCATATCATAACTGGTGATAGAGTACTCCCATCCCACACAAATTCTCTGTACAAGTCATGTTTAGCCTCAAAACTAAACAGCTGATACAGCTCGCTCTGCTTTGCTCCTGTCGTCTCTCACACTTCACAGGTCAGCCAGCGCTGGAAGATCATGACTCACACATGTGCCCTTAAAAAGACCAGAAGACTTCAGAAGACATCTGAGCAGTACCCACTCATTCAGTTCATGGATAGCTAAACTCTGGACTGTAGTTACACTTTCAGCTCTGAAGTGTGTTTTCCCAATTTGAGTAATCCATACTTGGCTGAGGGAAAATTAATTAGAGAAATCACTCAGCCTACACACCCACCTATGCACAAACACACACATACACGCATGCACACGTTGCTTCATTGCATTTTCACCAGCCATTGCTCTCTGGGTCTGGGGTTGGAAAGTGAGTCAGGCAATCTGCTGCTGTCACCCCCCTCCTCCCGGCAGCCCCCACTACCACTTCCTTTTCAGTTTACAAATATACAACTCTGTGGGTGTCTTCTTTGAACAGACACAGATGAAGGGAAAGTATAACAGTGACTGCATGGGAGATACAAAAAAGGGGAAAAAAAAAGCTTCAAAGAGCTTCTCATCTGTACAATGTCATGGTTGCGAGTATGGCGCTGAGGTGTGACTTGAAAAAGATTATGTAATGTAGTAAATTAGAGTAAATAGTAAAGTAAAACACACTGACCTGAATGTGTAATCATCCTCCCAACCCTGAGGAGGATGATGTTTTTCACATAGATTTTAAGCCTTTAAACCTTTAATAATGTTGCTGCAAGAATACATTCAGGTAAGAAGCAGTTGACATAAAAAAATGATTTCCTCTAGTCACTGCCGTGTGGTTGGACTGAGTGGGTGACACATTTGCTAATACAGAGACCACTCAGCCTTCAACACGGTCTCACTTTTCATAGCAGGAAGTGAATACAGTTCACTTACTGAACATGACCAAAGAAAAAGAATTGAGAAACCAAAGCAAACAGGACTTTTGAATTATTATCTGTTTATTCTATTGCACTGTATGACTTAATGTACATAAATACAGGAAAATTAGGTCAGTTATATTATAAAAAAGAATCCATAAATAGTGTGCAATATGTGTTACAGCAAGTAGGAAAAGAAAGGTTACAGTTTCATATTTAATATTAGTATGAACACTTAGCAACAATGTGAAGTTCAGCCAGTAAACAATCTGTCAAAGATTTTTTTTAATACATCTATTAGAAATCATCTTTTAACAATCAGTTTTAATTTAAAGCAAATACACAAGCATATAAGATATAAAACTTCCTTGATATCAAACTGGTGGTTACACTGTTAAAACAAAGTTAAGAGTAACATCTGCAGAAACAAAGCTGGCAGCATAGCCCTGCCCTTTGCAGCATGCAAAGGCACAAAGAAGATTTCACACTTGCATTCTTTGTGGTTATGGATCTGCTTTTTCATGACAAAGAGAATAAAAAAAACCCCAAGAGGACTTAATTTACTCTCATTCAGAGCTTTTAAATATCATTCTGGCGTTTATATCATATAAGCACCAAAGACATTTTCATAGGGTTTGTGACGTACAATTTTTGTGGTGTCACTGACTTGCACAAAAAGAGCATCATCACTGTAAAGGTGAAACACTCCACCCAGGTAACTGTTGGATTCTTGTTTTTTGTGTTGAGAATATTTCCTGGCCTGCAGGAGGGTGATATTCCCCTTATACTTGTCAGTATGCATGTTAATACAATGGCGAAATATGCCGTTGTCTGAGAAGAAAACCTTGGAGTAGATATAGTAATAACCCTCTTTCTCAATTATAAGCTCTTTGTTTTTGTAGCTCATTTCATAGAGGACAGGGTCTGCATTCATGCTCCATGCCATTTTGTTGTATTCATGAATTACATCTTGTCCATCTGAAAAATATAAGGACAAAGGTAATCAGTCTTTTAAAATAAAGTGAAAACATCACCCTGTGAAGAGCAATATGTACTTTATTATGTATCTTGATAAAAAAGTAAACATTATGTTTATGGCAGTTAGGGAAATGCTGGTTATACCTGTCAGATGTGCAACTGGTTTGGAGGGAGGAATACCATAACTGGGCTGTTTAGTGGGAGTTGTAACATCTTCACCTGTGAGAGGACCAGACATTATGTACCTAATGTGGAACAAGTAAATTTAAGCTGCTCGTCATTTGCATAAAAAGTGCTGAGACTCACCTCCGATGAGCTTAGAGGATGATGCAGAGGTGGTCTGCAATGAAAACAAAAAGGGTTAATGTCTTAAATGTGCGTTTTTTTTTTTAGCGTGTGCATGTAGACATGTAGATGCAATCGCAATTGGTGGATAACAAAGTTGCGGAAAAAGAAGTGTAATGACATAATGACATTGAATGTAATTGTAACAGGCACTTTTATTTTCTGCAAAGCACAGTAGGACAGCAGAAGGTAGAGTGCAATCATGGTGCAGGAAGTAGACCACTTCCTTTTCACCACCGTCCCTTGTTTGTACATTGTGCACACACTTAAAACACTATTTTGCTTCTATAACTCGTGACTGCTACCCTAATACAGTGCATCAGTGCTATACAGGAAACTGAGTCTGAGCATCCACCAGCTTAGAAAGTATGTCTGCCCCTTCCCCACAGGGACGTCAGTGAAGTTGTCCGTAAATGGGCTGGACTTCAGAGAACTTCTCCATCTGTACTCAGCCTTCTTCCCGATAATAGTGAAATAAATTCACCATCAGCAGTTTTTGCGGAAAAAAACAATAATCTTATTGGAGTTTCTATCACAAGAGCACTTGTGTTTGCGTCACACACCCTTTCAGATACTCAGACATAAATGCTGTGTAAAGAATGGCCTCTTTAGGATCCTCTTTAGTTCACACTGTTATTCTATAATGACACTGACTTTACTATGAGGCAACAGAGCATACAGTTTGTACACATTATCGTGCGTGTTTAATTAACACTACATTTCTCATCTCCAGCACAAAGTACACTACATTTTTTATACATATTTGTGCATCTATAAAACATCCACGATTTATGAAAAAGTAATACACTCAAGTTTAAAGAAAATCAAGACCTGTAGAAACCTGGTGTGACCTTTAACCAAAAAATTAAGAAGAGTACTTCTGATTGAGTGAAAGTGTTATTAAAATGACTGACAGAAAATAAGTAGGAGAATACTGTGAAAAAGTAAGAAAAGAAAACTGGAACTGAGAACAGTGTGGTAAATAGTGAATAAGCTCTTACAATGAAAGTGAGATTCAGAGGCGTTGAAAAAGATATTTAATGGAACAAAAAGATGTACTGAGACATTGAGCTGCTAATAAATCATAGGATGACACTGCAAAAGGTATTGAAATGGTGATACTTACAGATTCAGAATGATAGAGTCCGTAGATGAAGCATGCTTCTATGACCATGCCGCACAACGCCACGCTCACCAGCATGAACAGCAGGATCTGAGCCACCCCAGATTTTCTTCGCACCTGGTTCACCCTGGGGGGCACTGGAGGCCGTGTAGCATGGGTGTCCACCACGCACACAGAGGGATATTTAACCTTCTCCATACTTTCTGGGCTTTTTCTGTAAATGGAAAACAATTCAGTTAGGCACTCTCCCTCAGAAGGCTGTTGCTTGAGAGAGATGGTAAAGACAAAGAGACCTGAGACGCAGAGAAGTGTGAAGAAGTTTCAGAATGGGTGGGATTATGTCTGGTTGGTTCAAGTGGAGAAAGCTCACCAGCAGTCAGATACAGAAGTCTCGAGATGTATCACCAAAGCACCTTTGAAAGCTTCAGACATGCACTGTAACTGCTCTAAGGTTATGTCGTTCTTTCCAGTTTAGTCAGTATATCAGCTGGGAAGTGTCACGGTAGAAGATGACATTCAGTGAGTGGAAGACCACACACAATGCATTTTGACCTCCCCATTCACACCCTCCCACTTCACTGCAGTAGCAGTGCTGAAATGTCTCCAGTCCCACTTCCTCCCTCATTCACACTCTCTCTTTGCTCTGACAGTAGCAATTACAGACCAAAGTTTAAGACTCAAATCTCTATCACTTATCAATTTTTGTTGTTATTCTGAGCACATTTGTGACTCAAAGACTGAGTGCGGAGTTGTAAACCTGCCTTAAGTGGTGGCTTTAAAATTTGTGTCATTTCTCCCACAGCTTGGTCATTTCATGAGGAAATATTTTGAGGTTTAAATGGGATGCATATTCCATGCAGCCACAAGTAATTCAATAAATACAATAAAACTCCACTGGCATCTAATTAATCAGTAGTTAGCATCCCATTGGTTAGCAGGAAAAAGGAGTTTAGCTTGTAAACGTGGGTGATAACAATAGAAATTGTTTATCTATTTGCATATTTGAGCAAGTACTTAATCCTCTCTGATACTTTGCCTACAGATATATAAATGTTTTATAGTTCAACAAAAGGAAAATTAGCTACTTTAAATCCATTTATTCATTAAAAAAAAATTAATAGGTATAATTTTTGTCTGTGGAGCTCCCCGTATTCGCTTGTATGTGTTGTGGATAACTGCCCACCAATCTGCGACATATGCTTGACGTAAGATGCAAGAACATTTCATTTTAATCTGGACTTTGATTGAAACTTCCAATTCACTTCTTATTTTTCAGTCATTTGAGTCCTTCCTTTTTGAGTTGTTCCTTCTTGAGTCATTCCTTGGTGGAAAGGATCATCATCCTGTTAAAAGTCCACTATATTTTGGCACAGATGGCATAACATTATCCAGAATGCAGCTGAATGACAATGACAGAAAGCTCTTCAGTCCCTAAGGAATCCATGCAACCACAAAACAAAGTTTCCACCACCATGCTTCAGTATATACAAAGCTGTCTTTGGTTTGTCCGCTGTTAGTGCTGCCAAACAACTCTATCACTTCCCACAATCAGACCACAGTCTGTTCTTGCAGACATCTTTGTTCTTGGGATAATTTGCTATGCTGGTCCTGCATAAAATGGAATTTCTTATTGAAGACTTTATTTTACCTAAAACAATTTAGGGATCCTTTTAAATCCTTGCCAGTGTCATTGGCGTCCACAATGTTTTTTCAAAGAAAGGTCAAAGAAAGTTTTCAAAAAAGATATGGATTTAAAGGTGTGATTTTCTTCAGTTTTTTCTAAGTTTATTTATCTATTTAAATTTTTGTTAAAGGTCAGTGGAAGCAAGATAGAATACACGAGTGTGAATGAGAGGCAGACAGGTGGAAAGGTGAAGTTGCAAGGAGTAGATGTAGTGAAGATGGATGAGTTTAAATACCTGGGAACAGCCATCCAAAGCAACAAGACAGAGCACAAGAGAGGTGACGAAGACAGAGCTGGGAGGGTGGAGTGGGTGGAGATGAGTGTCGGGGTGATTTATGACAGAAGGATGGCAGCAAGAGTGAAAGAGAAGGTTTACAAGATGGTAGTGAGACCTGCTATGACAAAGTTAGAGAGGCACGGCTGAGATGGTTTGTGCAGAGGAGGGATAGTGGATATACTGGGCAAAGGGTGTTGAAGATGGAGCTGCTAGGCAGGAGGAAAAGGGGAAGGCCACAGAGAAGATTCATGGATGCAGTGAAGGAGGGCATCCAGAGGGTTGGTGTTACAAAAGAAGATGGGGTGAGATGGAGCAGATGATCCGCGGTGGTGACACCTAAATGGAGCAGCCGAAAGAAAACGAAGAATTTTTGTTTTGAATTTTATGTGTTATTGATCTGACCTTTATCAATATGCACTATTTAGGAAAGCCAAGCAGGTTGAAATCCAGTTTTAATGAGATGTACTTTTTCACTAATGAAGTTGTGGCTGCAGTAGGACCAGTGAGAGTCAGGCTGATTTCACAACCTGATGAGAAAAATGTGATGGAAAGACACGGAAAGACATCTTAGGAGCTGAGTGCTGAAAAGGATTCCTGACCTCTGACCTCATTGTTGACTATTCATGCAAATATAACAAAGTATCAGATTACTGTTAAATACTGTCACTTCCAACACATCCTACAAATACTATCACCACCACCAAAAAGTACATTTTACTAGCAGGGACTACATCCTCAATTAGATTTGACAACATTTCCTGTAAGAGAATGGCAGATGGAATAAGCATGGATCTGAGGCTGCGGTTTGGGGAAGGCCTCAGTGAGGACTGGCAGCGGCTCCTGGCCCGGGCAGATCCGTATATACTAATGATAGGTGTGAAAAATGAGAAAGGGGGCGGGAGGGTGGGGTGTGAAAATGAGAACAAACTACCTGTAGTGTGGAAACGCGTACATAGTCAAAGAACTGGAAGGGGAATGTATTAGGTTTGGTCCTGCTCCTGAAATTCTGATAAATTATCTATTCAATTCAATTTAATTCTCAATTCAATTTTATTTATATAGCGCCAAATCAACAGTCGCCTCAAGGTGCTTTAAATTGTAAGGTAAAGACCCTACAATAATACAGAGAAAACCCTAACAATCAGATGACCCCCCCCATGACCAAGCACTTGGTGAAAGTGGGAAGAAAAAACTCCCTTTTAACAGGAAGAAACCTCCGGCAGAACCAGGCTCAGGGAGGGGCAGCCATCTGGACAGGACAAGACAATCTCCAATATATTTCAACCAATTTGTGACATATGACAGAGAAAAAGAGAGAGTGGATTTGAACTTGGTTAGATGCTGTTTTTCTGATGACCTGAGGGGCCTAAGACAGTTTCACGAATTCCTATTAGCAGCTGTATGCTTCCTTTATTTGTCATATCACTTTTACAGCTTCAATCAGAGTTCACAGTGTTTCTTGAGAGAGACTGGTAGGTGAAATAAGCATAGATCTAGGCTTGAGATAGTGGTTTGGGGAAGGCCTCAATGAGGACTGGTGGCAGATCCCCATGTACAAATGAGAGGCGTGAGAACTGAGAAAGGGGAGGGAAGCAGGAAATGTTCTCACATAAATATGGAACAGTTTTTTAGTCACATTCACAGTAGTATTAAACAATTTTCCCTCTTGCTTTATTACATTGTGAGAAATACATTGTTGTGTCTGTTCAGTCTGTCACCCTCCAGTGATCTGTAAATTGGCACTTGCTTGTGGTTTTGGGTTTCATTGATTTTTTTTCTTTTCAAATAAATATCAAGAATAAAATAATAAAATGACATAAATATCACATCACACCCCCCTAGCCTGTAGATAAATGGTCTTCCAAGACCATGAAATCATGTAGCAACATTTTCTGTGAACTCCGACCTCAATAGTCATGTACCCAATCTCAGTAAACTCAGTGGGAGTTTTACTGGCACGCAAGAAACAAGGTTTTATGATACAGCCTACATTTATTTATATATGAAGTCATCATAAATCATGTTTGTGCCTTATTATTTTATGTCAAGCATACGGCCTGCTTTGACTTTTATTTTTATCAACAGCTCCATCTATAGGAAAATGGCAGGTAGTTTGCCTACAACATTTGTGATCTTGAGTATCAACCAGGAATTAAACAGAAAGGGGAAATGAAAAATGCAAAATGAGTATTTTTGTCTTAAAAGTAATTTTGCAGATTTAAATGTTTTTTTGAAAAATAAAAAATAAAAAAATGAAGACATTACTTCTTGTCAGCCCTTGTCAGCTCTGCTGTTCAGACCGCAAAGCGCTATTGGTCGCAATAGTGGCTCCACTCATTGAGCTTTAAAGGAAACCAGTACTATCTATTGGCTATCCTCCAACTGCTGGAGTGCGAGTAAGCAATTACAGATATGCAGACAACTGTGTAGCATATGTGTAACAAGTTGGTGAAAGTAGAATAAATGGACTATGCACTGCCACCAAAGCATGATGACTGCATCTGCACAGCTCTATTTGTTGTTGGCATATTTAACTCTGACTGTGGGGTTGACTCTGGGTTTAGGCCCAAGCAAAAACATGGGATTTACGTTTCTCTTACCTGCTGGAAGCACGGAGTGTTTTTACCAAAGTACCGCAATGAACGACAGCATGGAAGTTGAATACCAGGTAGGTAGAAAGTTCTGTCTTATGCGTCTCTTTTGTGTTTGTTCTGATGTTTGCATTAGCTGTAAAAAAGTTGTGTATAATATGTAACTGAAAAGCAAGTAAACGTGTTGGACTTTGGTCCTACATAGAGAGAGATAACAAAACCACTGGTGCGGCAGAAAATACCTGTGCAGCGCTAAGTAAGCCAGGGCATGGTTTGGGGGCGGGGGGCAGAGGCATTCCCCCAAATGTGCACCTGCATAAAGACAAAGGAAACACAGAAACTTATTTCAAAAGCCCGTCATAACCTTTGCGTTCACTGACCACAGTCAGTATCGCGGCCACTCTGTTACTGCGCCCTGCAGCTGCAGGGCTGTGGTGGTGTGCTGTTTCTGAGTCATGACTCTTTCTGCCTCCATGTGTTTCCTGGAGTCAAAAACGAGCCCTGCAGGAATATTGAAGTTTCATTCACTAAATAGACAGAACTACAAAGTTCCAGTGCTGCTTCATGATAAGGAAGTAAACTTCTGAAACAATATTTTTTTTTTCAGCCAATCAGTGACAGAATTCATAAATTTCCTACCAAGGGTGCTGAATTGTGTCTGATCCTGTGCTTTTCATGAACTAGTGGGTTATTTAGGTGTTGAAATAAAGACTTTTAGCTGCTCAGAACTGTGTGGTTAAAAGTCGAACACTGTTGGATTATACGTGAGCTATGTTGTTTCTCAGAGTGCTATCAGGGCTTCAATTTGAATTTCAGGCAGCTGTTGCAAATGAACCTGTAAAGTAGTAGTGAAGCTTCAGCTGTGAACTGCATGTCTGGGATGAAAAAGAAAAGTGGCTGTGTTAGTGAATTCTGGGTAATTGTGACTTGAAACCTGAAGCCTTTCGTAATTATTGACTTCAGTCCCTGTTTCTTTTACAGGTGATAGCAGGGTCAGGTCTGGATGTTGGGTTTGTCCTCCTCTCACCCAGCGGACACCGGCTAGTCTCCGGCTTCAGGAGATCTGATGGCATCCACATGTGGGTAACTCATAAATGCTTTCTTTTTACCACCTGCTGGTCAGTCTGAGATGTTCGGTCTCTCTCTCTAGTATATACTCACCAGCCATTTCATTTGGTACACTACTTGTTAATGAAAATATTTAATCAGCTAATCACATGGCAGCAACTCAATTCATTTAGACACATAGACATGCTCAAGACGACCTGCTGAAGTTCAAATTGAACATTAAAATGGAGAAGAAAGGTGATTCAAGTGACTTTGAATATGACATGGTTGTTGGTGCTAGGCGGGCTGGCCTGAGTATTTTGCTATGATTTTCAATTCAGTTCAATTCAATTCTATTTATATAACGCCAATTCACAACAGCTGTTGCCTCAAGGCACTTTATATTGTAGACTACATACTCTACAATATTAAACAAACAAAAAGAACAAGGGAAAAACCACAAATATCTCTAGGGTTTACAGAGAATGGTCTGAAATTATCCACTGAGCTGCAGTTCTCTGAGAAAAAGTGCCTTGTTGATGTTGTTCAGAGGAAAATGGTTAGACTACTTTGAGCTGATAAGAAGCCAGCAGTAACTCAAATAACCACTTTTGACAAACAAACATGAAGGAGAGCATCTCTGAATGCATTGAACCTTGAAACAACAGAAGACCACACTGGGTGCCACTGCTGTCAGCTAAGAACAGGAAAATAAGGCTATAATTCACACAAGTTTACCATAATTGGACAATAGAAGACTGGAAAAACGTTGCCTGATCTGGTGAGTCGTGATTTCTGCTGCCACATTCAGATGGTAGGGTCACAATTTGGTATAAACAACATGAAAGCATGGCTCCATCTTCAATTTTATCAACAATTCAGGCTGGTGGTGATGGTGTAATGGTGTGGGAGATATTTTCTTGGCACACTTTGAGTCCCTTAGTACCAACTGAGCATCGTTTAAATGCCACTGCCTACCTGAATATTGTTGGACCATGTGCATCCCTTTATGACCTCAGAGTACCTATCTTCTGATGGCTGCTTCCATCAGGACGATACGGCATGTCACAAAGCTCACATCATTTTTTCTTGAATATGACAGTGAGTTCACTGTACTCAAATGGGGGGTGGCTGTAGCTCAGGAGGTAGAGCAGGTCATCTACTAATTGGATCCCTGGCTGCTCTAGTCTGCATGCAAGATACTAACCACAAGCATTGGAGTGTGAATGTTGGATAGACAGCATAGAAAAAGTGCTTGTATGAATGGGTGAATGAGGCATGTTGTATATAAGAATCAGTCCATTTACCAAACAATCTCCATAGTATAGGAATGAGAGATTTGCATCACTGAAGTGCAGCCGACAAATCTGCAGCAACTGTGTGATGTTGTCATGTCAGTATGGACCAAAATCTTTCAGTAATGTTTCCAGCACCTTGTTGAATCTGTGCCATGAATTAAAGCAGTTCTGAAGGCAAAAGGGGGTCCAACCCAGCACTAGCAAGATGTACCTAATAAAGTGGCTGGTGAGTGTATACAATTTTAGCTGTGGAAAATTCGTATCCATCTGCTACCTGTCTTCAAAATCTGATTTTCTGTTTCGTATAGGGTGGATCCAACAGTTGATGGAGACTACCGGTTGTGTTTTGACAACAGCTTCAGTAAACTGTCAGAGAAGATGGTGTTTTTTGAGGTGGTCATTAATAGTCAGAGCAGCACAGGCAGAAGCCAAGATGAGTGGTTAGACATTGTAACATCAGAGAGCATGGTGGACTACAAAATGGAGGACATCAGGGTGAGAGGGCAAAACAAAATAATGCGTCTGCTGGATCTATAATTACTCTCCAACTGATTATCATAACGATGCCATTCTTTTTAATCAAAGTAATGTCTTTCAACTACTTTGGTCTGCTGTTCTTTTTGTCCTCCTCCAGGTGAGAATGGACTCTGTGCACCGGCACCTGGAGAAAAGCCATCAAGTCCAGGCCATGCTGAGGGCCTTCGAGGCAAGGGACCGCTACCTTCTAGAGGACAACTTGTGGCGAGTGTCCTTTTGGTCCTGTGTAAACCTCTCGGTCATACTCACTGTTGCCGTCATTCAAATTTACACCCTGCGACGCCTCTTCGACGACACCAAGCAGGTCCGCACTTAACAACATTGTCCTTACCACCATCTGTGAAAGACTGGCAGAAAACCCTGAACTGACATGTGAGCTGAATTTAAAGGAATAGTTTACACCATTTTAAAAAGCTGGTTCGTGCACTGGATTTTTTTCTTTTGTTATGGAGTCAAAAACTGCACCCTTTGATGCAATCTGAAAACCACTTTCTGCATTTACATCACCACGTGACATCACATTTATAGTACAATGCTGAATGCTCGTAGCACTGATATTTGTTAAGTTTCACTAGGGAAGCTACAAAGTCAGCTGTTCTCTCTTGAATGTTTATTGAATTTCAGATTCTACATTTGGCACTGACATTTAAAAACTAAGATTATCAAACCACCAAAGAGCAAAACAAAATATGAGAAACCTCACCTCCTGACAGTGTATGGTAAAATAAAGGTTTTACAAAGCTTTTTAAAAAGTGACATGCAAAATACTAATTGTAATAAAAACTCTTATTTACAATCACAAAAAGCAAAGTCCCTGATTAATTTTTCTATGTAAAAGTTAAATATTACACAAAACAATGACATGCAGATGGCTAATTTAAGAAAAAAAAAAGGCATCATAGTCAGTTTTTTCATGCAGTTGCACTTTGTGGTACAAACCAAGGCAGTAAAACCTGTTGTATATTTCTATAACTGTGACCCATTATTGATGATTCTGTCATGAATCATTTTTTGCAGTAACGCTCCACCACTTAAAAGGCATTTTTTTTTCTTTTTCATCACCGAGCAGATACATGAAAAATAATAATACAATTCTCCTGCTGCACTTTGCCTTTGTGACTTGGCACCATGTCTGGTAATTTAGAACACTGAAATGATACAAAACAAATGTTCTAAGGTCTTCTGGGGGATTGGAACAGAGAACTGAAAATATATAATGAGATTTCAAACCATTTCAGCTCTTTGTGCCCATAGCTATTAAGGACATTTGCCCCAGAAAAAAATTTATTTAAAATATGATGCCTCTCAGCTTAAATTCTTCAGTCAGACTGACTGTCAGATAACGCAGGACTGAAAAAGCAATATTGGGAGTGCTTTTTTTTTTTTTTTTTTTTGAAAAAATAAAAAAAAAAAATGCTT
>VUQS01028302.1:0-15149 GCA_015108495.1 Heterochromis multidens | reverse complement strand
GTGAAAAGGGAAAGACCATCTCTGAACCGAGGAGGGGGCCTAAGGGTACATCTGTCACCATCTTACAATGCTGTGATTGCAGCCATTCCCCAACTCTCTGTGAATGGTACTCATGGCCATTGATCAATGGTCATGACAATTTGCATATTAATGACCATGAAACTGACCTCATGGCCCATTGTTAGTCAGTGGTGCTGGTTTTGGTCATTATGCAATGTACTGTTTATAAGGTTGGGGAAGCCTGCAGTCAGCTGAGACTGAAGAAGTTACCAGTTGGTAAACGAAACGTTTCTCCCACTAAAAAACGCTACGTCCAGATGAACAGATTCAGCTTTTTGGGATTCTTTTACCTGGATTATTGAGCATGCATCAAGAGATAACGGAAGTGTTTTTAGGGACACAATAACGTGACGGACCAGTGACAGAAACCAAAACAAGCAAAGCATCGCACGGAGACATGCTTAAAAGAAGCAGCGGATTCATCGGAGTTGTGAGGGAGAAAAAGATGCCGGTAGTGTGTTTTTTAACCTCGTAATTTATGTAATACTGTAGATACATGCTCACTGTCACGTTATTGTGTCCCCAAAAACACTTCTGTTGTGTTGTGTGAGTAAAGCACAGAGGGCATCCTAAACTCTGGAATAACCAGCACTGTCTTCTAAATCCCGTCTTCTTTTTTACGTTGGCTTTTAATTCAAGTTCACTTTGAGTCCCATCAGGTTTTTATGTTGTGGTTTCTTTTTGTTTTAGTTTATTTTCAGATTTAATGTTTTTGTTTTATTTTATTGATCTATGATTTTACCTTGTTTCTTGTAAAGCACTTTGGTCGACCTTGTTGCTTTTAAATATGCTAAAAAATAAAATTGACATTGACATTAATTCAGGTCTAATTTTTATGTCATTAATATATTTGAATATACTTCTTAAACCAAGTTGTATGTCTGTCTCTGCGTTCAGTAAAAGCTGCTGTTGTTTTTTTAGAGATATGTGGTCCTCACAGATGCATTACTGTTGAATATAAAGTATTTCAACTGAGCTCAACTTCAAACATCTGCAGCAGTAATACTGATCCATATAACACTGACGGGAAGCATTTTTCTGCAGAATAATTACTTCTGTTTTTGATATTGGCAATAATAAGTTTTCATAGTGTTTTATAGCTACTTTTACAAAAGAAAAGATTCCTCCACCACTCGTCATTGTGAGCTAATGGTAAATAATTTGATGATAAATATAGAAGTAATGATATTTTAAAATTCTTCAGCCAGGAGGGAGTCCAGCGAGATGCACGAGGCTGTCAGCATATGCGAAAGAACAAAAGACACCAAATCATGAAACTGTATGTTTTAACCAGGTCCAGTTTGTCTTGTTAAACAGTGGAGGAAGGTGTGTGTGTGTGTGTGTGTGTGTGTGTGTGTGTGTGTGTGTGTTTGGTAAATGCCTCTGCTTGCCTCTCTGTAAAAGTCACTGCACACCACTGTTTTTATGCAGTCAGTCTGAACTAAAGTGATGGTTTATGTCCTCTGTAATCTCTGAAGTTTATCAGTTTTTTTCAGGCTACTTTCTGCTCTGTGTCTTTCTTAAGAAAACATCTCAGCCATGTTTGACCGTCCTGCAGCTGCTCCTCCTCGCCCAATTAAACCTGATGAAAGTGACAGGCATCAGCAGGACAACTGTATCATCGCTGTCGCTGTTTGGCCACGTCGCTCGCGCTCCACTTTCCCCTCCTTTACATTTTTAAGTGCCCTTTTCACATGGACCATAAAGAGGAGAGATTAAAAGTGGAGAAAAAGAAATTTGCAGTTATTTCCTGTTAATATCTTTCCCTTGTTGGGGTCTAATGAGAGGAGTCGCCCCTTAACTTTCAAGAGGGCTTAGCAGCAGTTAGCTGGCTCCAGGCTGCGGGGACAATAATCACACTTTAACTCAGCCTCACAATGACTCACACCACTTAATTCCCTCTTTCAGAGCCGGCGATAAAACGCCAGAGGCAAAATTAATAGATGCTAATGGCCGCCTTCAATCAAAGCCGAGCTGGATCCAAATCTGCCAGTAAGCCCTATTAATTAACATGTGGAGCGGGTGGGGGGAGCACGGGGAGGCGGAGGCTGACATACTGAGGCAGGATGGGGAGGAAAAAGGGGCTCTGTGGTTCACACGGGCCTCTGCAGGGCAGCTCATTGAAGACAGAGGCAGGGGGGCTTTGTAGAGCTTCCCGGGCCACAATTAGAGGCTCCTGAATGGGCTGGCATTTGTCCTCCAGGTCCCAAAGCTGCACAGGAAGGGCCGAGTCCGGGCCGCATGGGTCAAACCCGGCGTACAAGTGGTGTCCGAGGCTGAGGACACGAGGCACGAAAACACAGAGGTGCACTTTTATTCTTCTGTTTTCTGTCAAAGCAAGCACAATCCTCCTCCTTAAAACTGCAGCAATATGTTTGCCATAAATTTCATGTTTACAGTTGCTGAAAAACTTAATTATGATCATTAAACACCTCTGCTCAGGGCACCTTCAAAACCCTCCAGTTATTCATTACAACCAAGTGCATCATATATTAAAGGTCGTTTAGAAACATTCAGAAATGCTCTGAAAGTTTTCTTTAACCACAGACAAATTATTTGTTCACATAAAATGAAGAAAGTCAAGTTTTACCCTGATGACAGACTAAGCCAGTGATGTACTGGAAGGTCACAGGTTGGCATTCCCCTGATGTTATCTGTACGTTTAGGTGCCAGCTTTCCCAAGAAGTGAACATTTCTGCACTTTTAATTTGCTTTTGACAGTAATGAGTAGGAAACCAGGGAGAACCTGTTTCTATGAAATAGAAAAGCCTGCATGAGACCACAAAGTACCAGGATGTTTGGCAGAAGTGGATCAAGAATATTGACCCAAAGGATTTTGTCCCCAGTAACAGCACTCTCTCAGATTTCTATCCAGCTGCTGAGCATAAATGTGCTTTATGCAACTTTTTTCTCATGTATTAAAAGTTTTTAATTATCTGAACATAGTGTAACATAACCTTCCTGCCTTGCTCAGTAACCTCTAACAACCTGTGCACTGATTTCTATGTGAGGCTAACACTAACTAACTGTCTAACTAATCACTAACATCACCGAACGACACAAACACAAACACAAACTCCACCAAAGCACAAGTATACAAGTACAAATGCACCGTCACAGCGTGCAGCCTCTACAGTGACGGGAACGCCACGACAAACCAGTTCATTTAGCCTGTATGTTAATGATGTGTTTAATGAACTTTTAACCCCCAAAACGTGTCTTACTTGTCTTATAGTTTCATACTGGGGTAATTCATGTTACATATACAGCCAATGGATCAGCTATCATCTTCATCCGACGCCATTATCCAGGCGTTTTTTCTTACTCGTGGCACCGCTGTGGAAACAGAACAATCCTGACTACAAGCAGAAATATGTACAAAGTTAATCTGAGCAGTATAGCAGCATTTTATTGCTATAAATCATAGGAAAAAACAAAGACTGAATGCAGGTGTTACCAATAATGGAAAAAGTGGATCTCCACGTGATTATTTAACTGTGGCTCTGTGGTGTTTACAGGAGAAGAAATTAAGCATTAAATGTATGAAATCTGGTGGAAATGGGTTGAAAACAGCAGCTCCAGAAAGGAGTTAAATAAAAAATTAGAATAAAGGAGACAAAGAGATTTTTGTGATTTTTATTCTTTTGCCTTCATGATTTTTCACTTTTAAATAGTTTAATTCACAGAAAATCAAACTTCAGCTGACTAAATGTCCAATCAGCTGAGCGTACACTTCCCATCATGCACTGCGTTAAGGTGAAGATATGACAGAGATCCTTTGATTTTAGTGTGAAGTTTGATTTTGACAGACGTGTTTGTAGCCTCGGTCACAACACGAGTCGAGAGCTGAGGACGTCTCGCTGCCGTCAGCTGGAGGACAAAACACATAAAAGTGGGAGGTTTCCTCTGACCTTTGACCTCCAGGGTCAATTGTCTTATTCTGAGTCAATTGAAGTGTCACTCACAGACACACAGAGCTGTGTTTTCATCACTTCAGAGGACATCACACTGACTTTCATTCACTTCATGGAGACTTAACCTGAAGTTCTCAGTGAAATAAGACGACTGTGTGAACAGACTTCAGTCCATGAGTGAAACACTGAGGTTCAGACTCATGTTTCTTAGTTTGGACCTGAAGCTCTTTGTCCAGGTTCAGAGAAGATACCAAAAAATTGGTTTCAAAGGTGTGCTAATGTCACAAAAACTGGAAATTTTGGGATCAATTTAAATTTCATTTTAAGGATTTCCAGGAGACTGAGCTGCATATGACAACAAATCACCACCAAAGTTACACACAATTTAGTTTTTATACAGTTTGATAGGAATTCTCAGGACGGAGAACTGGCTTTAAAACTTTAACGAGGTGATGCTCGCAGCTCGTTATGTCAGCTGCTCTTCATGAGAACAAATCAGCAGCAGCAGGATAAGTTGTAGTAAACTCACAGCTGTACTGTGACTTCACATGGCCCCCACCATCCCCGAAGCCCCATTAAACACACTTCTCCAGTCTCGATTTGCTTCTTTCAGTCAGTTTTTTTCTTCCTCTACATCACAAAATAAAGAACCAAAAAAGAGGCACGAAATGGCTCCAAGACACAAAAAGGTCTTCAAAGTCCAATTACAGGCCTCATTTTTTCTTTCAACTGTTTTATTCTCTTTGTTTGTGCCATCAACAGAAGGAGACGCAAAACGAGAGAGAATAATTACAGAGAAGCACCAAACGGCTACAAAGGCCTCATTTTCTCTCTTATTTAGTTGGTTTTGTCTCTTCGTTTGCTTCATGAAATTATTAAAAATGATTAAGAGGCACAAAACAACCACAAAGCACCGTCTCTTCAGCCGCCCACACATGCTGGGGGTCATTTAATAACTGCTCACATTTGTACAATAAATAATTTTATTACTGAAGCACATTTCTGTCTCACTAAATCCAGATGACTCCTGAGGATTTTTAATTAGACAGCTCATATTAATCATCTTTGCTATGACCTCATCACTCTCATCATCATCCTCCTCTCAATCATCCTCTTCATCACTGTCTGTCATTATCATCATCACCTTTAACATTCCTCCTCCTCCTCACCGTCATCCTCTCCATCAACAAAATGGCAGTCGGAGCGGCTGCCTGTGCGCATGCTCAGCGCACACCTCTGGCAGGGAGGGCAGGTATCAGTGCTGAGACTCCTGACTGACAGACACTCCCGGCTCGGCTCAGAGTACAGCGTACGGCGGCACGAGGATATACCGACCGATCAGAGCCCCGCTGCCCGCCGCTCTCTGCTCGAACCCCGGCTGCATCTCGGAGGATCTGCGCTGCCCTCTGCCCGGAGGCTCTGAGGGGAGTTTCAGATTTTTCAAATTTTGATCCAGCGAGCGGAGCTTGGAGCGGGCGTAGACACCGCCCCGGTCACAGGTGAGGGGAAACTTCAGCCGCTTCCAGGTGCAGAGTGTCTGGATTTGCGCACGGCTTTTACGCACAGCGGAGAGTTATTATGGGGGAACTGGGAGTGTGAGCTCCCCGAGTCCGCGGAACTGGACTAACTGGACGCCGATTTTCTAAAATCTTCAACATCTGACAGTCTTCAGCAGGTGCTTACGATGTTCCAGCACAGCAATAACAAGAAATGCTTCACCATAGAGTCTTTGGTCGGGAAGGAGGGGAACAGCCACAGCAGCAGCAGCGGCGGCGGCTCCGGGGATGAACCCATTCGGCCCACGGCGCTCCGCTTCCCGGAGTCCCTGCACCCGGCTGCTGCCGCCGGAGTCTTCGGCTCCTGCTTCCAGGGGAGCAACGGGAGGACTTTGTTCCCGGACATGGTGCTGCAGGAGCCCGGGACACACGCGCAGGGCCCCGGTGGGCTGCCGCTGCACCCGCTGCAGATCCCCCCGCAGAGTTTCTTCAGCCCGCAGCACCGGGACGCGCTCAGCTTCTACCCCTGGGTGCTGCGGAGCCGGTACCTGGGACACCGCTTCCAAGGTGAGAAGGGAGGAAGAGGAGGGCAGAGGAAGGGGAGCGGGACCCTCACAACTCACACTCATGATTTCTGTTACATTTTAAAGGCTTTTCAGGCTGTTGGTCTCGGATCTGAATCACTTTACGCTTTTGGTCTCGGTGCATTATTTTTTTCCTAAGGCGTGTGCGCGTGCGCTGTAATAAAAATAAACAGTCAACAAAAAAAAGAGTTTTAGTGCACAAAAATATTATTACCAAAAAACGTATTATTTATTTGGTTTTATTACCAAAAACCAAAAAACCAAAATAAAAAATGTAATTATTCTTAATATCGAATTCTACTTATTATTATTATTATTATTATTATTATTATTATTATTAAATTGTTTGGTTTGGTTTCATGTGACAGTTTTAATTGATGACTGTTCTTCTTTCAGAGTTGCTAAATTTCTTTTTTGTTCTGAATCTTCACACACATTAAAAATAAATCTGCAGGATTTTTCTACTTTTATTCGACTTAAAAAAATTAAGATTAGTTTTCCCTTTTTTTTTTTAATCCACTCACACACACACAGTCACTTGGACGTGAAACGTTTTGGTTTCCGTTAGTGTGATCTTCCCTGTAACTTCAGTAATATGATTTTTAATATTCCTGCACTAATCTCGTCTTTCTGGACTTTTTCTCTGTTTTTAAACGATGTTGATATTTTTGCACATCCAAACTGAATCTGTCCTTTAACAGTAACTTGAGGTGAAGTTTGAATTTCTCTGAAACTTTAAGCTCAAACTTTCAGGTTCACGTTTTTTTCTTTGTTGCGTTGAGTTTCCGGTGATGAGCGCGCGCAGAATAGAAACGGGAACATGTCGCTGTTTTTCACGGTCACGTGATTTATTTGTTATTGATGAAGATGATTGTGGATCCAAACCTTCAACTTTTCTAAAACGAGAAGGAAAAAATACCGAAACGTTTTTCTTAATTTTTTCAGTGAAACTAAATCAAACTTTTTGAGACTAAAAATTCAGACGCTTGTTTAAAGAGTCTGACGATAGTTTTTCAGCGGAAACTGAAATATTTTTATTGATTATTGGAAGCTGCTCTGGAAAAGCGCAGCAGCGTCACAGTAAAAACAGGCCGCAGAAATCTAAAAAAAGAAATAACATAAAATAAAAAATCTGTTTAAAGATAAAAACACAGAGAAATGATTTTTAATACGAGATGTTTTAAATGGATTCAATGAAGGCATGAAAATGGGTCACGTGTTCAGTAATAACAATAATAATAATAATAATAATAATAATAATAATATTATGAAGACAGGACATTTTTAAAATTTGGTTATCTAAAAACCAAAAATAAATAAATAAATAAATAAATAAAAATAGAAATTGAAAATTGGTACTTGGATAAATTTATGCATCAAAAAAGGAAAAATATTAGTAAACCAATAGAAAATATATACATTTAGTTTATTAGCTAAAAATATATAACATACACTAAAAAGGCAAATATAAAACAGATAAATAAGAAACCTAATAATATACAATATTGAAAATTAGAATGAAATTAGTAAACAAAAATCTACAAATAATAACATTAAATAAATGAATTTGTGTCATTGTTTAAAAAATAAAATAAACACTTTTTCTTTGATTTGTTCACATTTGTCCAATAAAAAACACTAATTTTAATAATAAAAAAATTAAATTAATTTATGTTAGTGCATAAAAAATACCAAAAAAAGACCATGAAGAACAGAACAAAAGTGTGATAAAATTTGTTTTATGTGTAATAAATATAGATTTTTAAAAAACTAAGGAAAAAAATCGAGTAAAAAAAAAAGTATGAAACAAAATCATTTACGTTAAAAGTTTTAAAAATTGTTTTGTTAAAAAAAACTGTAAAATAAGAATAAATTTTCTATGAAAACACACAACAACACACGTGCATGCGAGCTCATGAACTAAAATAAAGATGATTTAATGTCGTGATTCACCTGACGGGTTGAACTTGAGCCTTTTACCGTCCCTGCTGCTGTTCACCTCACAGGTTTCAGTAAAGTTTGAAGAGTTTGAACAAAGTTTGCAGGAGTTTTATTGTCGCTCACAGTTTCCTTCAGTTTCTCTGTGAAATCACGTTTTTATCAGTCGCTGCTGTTAAAAATGAGAATTTATCCTCATTCAGACTTTCAGCTTCTTCACGTGAAGAAAAATGGATAAAACCCGACTGTTCAGCCCACTTTACTTTATCAGCACGACACTCAGAGCTGCTGATTTCTTTATTTATAACTCACATATTCATCCATTTATCTTCATTATGAGTGAAATTAAAACAGCTTTCGTTTACTTTCATTATTTAAAGAAATTCTCTGTAAAAGCTTCAGTTTCCAGCTGAATTATGGGAGAAATATTTTTAGAGTTTGAATCTGAGCTTGTCTATGATGAACATTTACATATTTATTTATTTTTCCTTAATTAGACTAAAAGATTAATTGATTAATTACTTCCATCAATTTTCAAGCAAAAATAAACAAAAGAAAATCAGATTTTCAGAGTTCAGCGTGAAACACAAGATAATCTGCTGCTTTTCTTTTATTAATATTATTTTATTATTCATAGGTATTCATATTTTTAGTGTTTTGAACATTTCAAGACATTTTTGGTAATTTTTCAGCTTTTGATTAATGATTTTCATTTAATTTTGAAATAGTTTTCCAAGCATGTAAAAATCTGTGTTTTCAGATTTCAGTGCCCTGAAAGAGAAAATGTATTTATTTATTTATGTTTTTGTCACACATCCATCCAGACGTGTTGTTCTGCTTAGTGACAATTTTTAAAAGTTTCTGATTGATTGAAAATCAAATATTTTCCGGTTTCAGATGGAATGAAACTTATTTTTGACAGATAAATCAAATCTGAGGTGTTTTCAGTGTTCAGCTCAGTTTTGGATGTTTACATGTTTCACGGTAACAAGGCTGCAGCTTCTGGCACTATTTTCAGCGGCGGATTGATTTAGTGAACATCTGTGGCAGCAGGGTGGTGTGTGTGTGTGTGTGTGTGTGTGTGTGTGTGTGTGTGGAGTCAATGAGGATTTTAAGGCCCTCCTGCTCCCTCCTCTGTTCCTGCCTGGTGTCTTTGTGGCTCTTTGGTGGGTTTTGGGATGTTTTTGCAGCAGCTTCTCTTCGTGTTGAGCTCAGTTCTGGCAGTTTTGTGGTAGTTTTCTCTTCGCTGCAGGTAACTTCAGAAAAAGATGAAACAAAGTCGATGTATTTGGGAAAAGTCAAAGAATTATGTCTCCATAATCAGATTATTGTTTTTTTTACATTCATTCATACATCCAGTAATTTCCTGCCTTTTTCCAGGAGGCCCTGAGCACCTGTAAACCATCTTTTTGTGACCCTCTTTGTTGGTTTGGGAGCTGCTTTGAGTTTCCCTGTTTTCCTTTTTTGTCCTGCTGTGGTCATGTGACGTCTTTGCTGTCAGAGTTTTGGTGAAGTTCAAGTTCAAGTTTGTGAAGGGCAGCCAATCAGAAGGAAGTTGTCTTAAAGGGGGAGGTGCTAAAACGGTGGCCCAGAGTGAGGTACAGAAGGATTATTGTGGATGAAGGTGGAAACGAGCAGAGCGGCTCACCTTCATCATTAAAATCAGACGTTTCTCTAAATCCTGAACTCAGAAAAGTCAAATCTGTGTGAGGAACAAAAGATCGATTAAAGCTGCGTCGTGTGACTAATAAAGGCGTTAAGCTTCAGACGCGGCGGCGTGTCGGGAACATTTATTTTGGTTTAATTCTGATTTTCAGTTTTAAAAGCAAAAATAAAACAAAAATATCTGCAGATTGTTGCTGCTTTTCTCTAATCGCTGAATATTTTTCAACATTTTGACATTTTTGGAAATATTTCCCTCTTTCTAGGTTAAATGATGAATTCATTGATGACTTTGGTCACTTTTCAAGCAAAACACAGTTAAAACGTCCTTATTTTCAGATTTCAGCCCTTACAGAGAAGTTTTTTGTTTTGTTTTTGTGACGTTTTCAGAGGCTTCATCGTCCGACTGACTGATCATAATGATTTGATTTGATTTTTTAAAATCACTGTAAGCTACATTTTTGGAGATGGAGATGTGTTCAGCTCAGGTTCGGATGTTTAGCTGCAGCCTTTTTAACACTACACAGATTTGATTAAAGATGAACCTCATGGGCATCCATACAGCCAAATTCCTCCAGGTGAGGCATGAACCTGCATCCAGGAGGAGATCTGAGTCTGGGTGTGTTTGTGATGCTTTCTTGTTTGACCAGTTTGATTTGTGACGATATGAGATGTCCAGTTTTCTTGAGAATCATAAAAACCTGTTTGACTGCAGAAGTTCATCTCTGTGAATGTTTGAATCACCCTGCTGACAGACCAGACCGGAGGCAAAAGTGTAGCTTCTAGTCTTTGCTTCTGCTGGATGCTGAACTTGTGATGGTGTTTTTGAAGGCGTGTCACCTTCAGTCCAGCTGTGAAACGCATGCAAAGATCCCCGAGCTCGTTCACAGCACGTTTATGCAGCAGTTTGGACTTTTCTGCATCCGTTTATGGTAGAAATGTCTTTATTCATGTGAAGTTAACACAAATGTGAGGCACCAGGCGGCAGTTCAGCATAAACTGGAATAAAAAGAAGTGAAACGTTCACTTTTAAATAATTATTCTCAACTTGTCTCATTGATTATCATCCGTGCTGATCCAGATGTGAGTCAGAGTTCAGATTTCTGCTGATTAAATGTACCGTCTCACCTCTGACATAAATTTGTGCCAAATGTTTTCTTCATATTATAATATTTAACCTTTTATTGGAATTTATAAACTCCTGGAATTCCTTGAGTCAAATTTCTCCTCACGTTTATTTTCTGAACATTTATTGGCGCGCACACATCTGCTGATTCATGTCCAAAGATGTTCCTGTTTCCAAGGACGAGAAGGTCCACATCAGGGATAAAAAACTAACAGACTGTACTGTGTGCTTACAGAACTGAACTGAAGTGATAATGTGAGTAACATGATAGTTTTAGTCTTTTGAATGTGTGAACAGCTCGAATCAGGAGGCTCTGCTGCAGATTCAGAGGATGACAGTGAGAAAACTTAAACAGATCGTCTCTGCGAGCTGAAGCGAGTCATGAACTCAAACCAATAAAAGCTGATGAAGAATGAGCTGTGGTGACTGTGCCGGGGTCGTGGGGCCTTCAGCTCTGTTTTTATTTTTCTCTGACATGTCTGACGTTGTGCATCAGGTCAGACAGACAGGAAGTGTTTCTGTGGACGCTGTGATGAGAGCAGGCGGTGATTCTCAAACTCGTTCCTGCTCTTTATAGAATCTGTGTTCAGGTTCACGACCCTCAGACCACCGGAAATGTCCCGGTGCTCCTGACGGGACACCCGGGGTCCGACTGAATGTGATGGAGACACTTTAACGTGTTTTCACTGCAGAGTGTGAAACTGATCAAAGGTGATTTCAAACCCTGGTCCAGGTGGAGAAGCTTTCGGTCTTGAAACTAGATATTCCTAAAAGTCGTAGTCGTACGGGGACGTTACATCTGGCTTTTCTGTTGCGTCCCAAACAGGAGCTCGGGTCAGTCACCTTTATTTTAAATTCCTGTAGATCTGCAGTTTAAAAATCAGTTTTATAATCACTATAAGTTTAAAGTTTAAACCATTCAGCTTAAAACGAATTTCACGTTTTATCGGCTTCTTGTTCAGTACTTGTTTTTTTAATATTACTGTAAATGGTCATAAAATAAGAACAATGTGGTGCTCGTGTCATGCAGATCTGAGAGTCTTAGAAACTTTCCTAATGTGTGCATGAAGTCTGAATTATGGATCCAAACATGTTTAAGAAGCTTTTCGGTTTTATTGAAAAGGACATTTATGCAGCTTTTCTTTACCTCAGAGAGAAAAAGCTCATGATTTTTTATGAAATGTATATTTTAGGGCAGCATGGGGGTGCAGTGGTTAGCACTGTCGCCTCACAGTGTGAAGGTGCTGAGTTTGAATCCAGCCACCTTCCTGTGTGGAGTTTGCATGTTCTCCTCGGGTCTCCGGCTTCCTCCTACAGTCCAAGGACATAAACATGAGATCAGCTGATGGGTGTCTGTGTTAGCCCTGTGATGAACTGGTCACCTGTCCAGGTGTTGTCACTTAGTGCACACGTACAGGTACGTGTTTGTCTGATTAAACGATGACGAAAACCTGACGGACGTTTGACGTCAGTGTTTCATTTTTTTTTTTTTTAGCAAAATTCACAAACCGACTTTTTTAGTTGTTAAAAAATTGGAAGCCGTTTGTCGCCGATTTCCTGCAGTGAAGCTGGCGCCTCAGAGCCTCCGCGACCTTTGACCTGTCTGTAAACCTCACCGTTGTTACATTAAAGCATCATTTGATACTCAACAGAAATATTTGCAAGCCGAGGCGGCCACGAGTCACGCCACCTGACTCCATGTTTGCATATGAATGTTGCTTTAGAGACGCGTTTAAGGTGGGATGAAAAGCGTGAGAACGTGTTGGCTATTGTCCTCCTCGCCTCCACGAAGCTGCCACCGTTTTTGCGTAGCGCGTGTCGGCGGCAGGCAGAACTTTGATTTGTTTTTATGTAAAATATTAAGAACAATATTTCAGTGAGATTTTAATAAACGGTCAGAAAACGAGTCACACAAAGAGAAGCGGCGGCAGCGACGCTCTCGCTCACATTTCTTTCACCGTGCGTGTCTCATAAACAAATGAGCGTCTCGTTTTCAGCCTGCGATCGGTGAAACGGCGACTCGCCGCAGTAAAATCAGCTGAAGCGGGAAACCTGCTTCAGACTGCAGATCAGATTCAAGCGTGTGTTAGCAGGAAAATGAACTTCACGTGGCTAATTTATCTTTCTGTGATTTAAGCCTGAAAATGAATTCTGATCATTTCTGTTCTGCCAGTTTTTCAGTTTCACACACAAAAAAAGTTGTGATGTAGTAAAAAGAGTCCCAGACATAATTTCAGAGGTCTCGATTCATTCAAAGCTTGAAACTGATCATATTTCACATCATATTTGCTTCAAAAACTCAAGCAGATTCATCTCTGAGGGTTTGTCTGAGGCACACTTTCACCTCTTCACAGCCGTGATGCTCAGTTAGAGTCATGAAAACTCCAGGAGCTCAGACCTTTAGATGTTGTAGGGTGAATATCTGGTACTATGACTATGAATATGGAAACATACGAGTAATTCATATCAGGAGAATGAGAGAGAGCAGCATCACAAATTTTGGATATAAATAACAGAAACTTGCTCTTTCTAAGACAGTTGATTTTTGGTGTCTGATGTCATAGCTGGGTTTGGATTCATTCTCTTTAATCTGTGTGAAAGCATTCAGCTGGTTTGGACTGCTTTAAAGATTCTGTGCCGTGTTTATGAGAGGCTGGAAATCAGATCTCTTCTACAGGCCTCCAAATGTCAGAGATCAGACACCCAGATAGTTCAGGGATCATCCTGTTAACCAGAGCTCCACTTCCTGAGAGTGCTTATTCACAGAGCCATAGTCGCAGATATTTACCCTCAAACATGTGGAGGACTGAGCTCCAGGAGTTTTTATAAAATGGAATTTTCAAATGCAAATGATGCTGGAAAACCTCTATAACAGCCCGACCTTCACACAGTTCCTGTTAAGAAGAGTTTCTCTCCCCCGGAAAAATCTGAGATGGCCAGATCAGATTTTTTCTTTTTTAATTTGATGAACTGCGATGGGTTAGGGTTAGGGTTGATCCTAATGACATGTTAGATTTCTCTGACAGCCATCAGGAAAAAGAAAAGAACACATTAATAAAAAAGCCAGATAGCAGAACATCTGGACCTGCTGTGGGCGACTTTTCTCACTTACAGCTCAATAACAGCACAGGGTGCCATCATTTAAGCCCAAAGAAATGGAATCATTTCAAACCTGGAAATGTAAAACACCAGCTGTTCTGACCCAGATGTGGCCACATCTGCAGTTTTCTTCAGGCCCCCACTCGGCCACAGGTCCTCCTTAAACGACCGCGTCAGGCATGCGGTGACTTCAGGGCCACGGATGAACTCGCTGATGCCGTCGCTGAGCTATAGGTGCCAAAAGTAGCCCGGATGTGTCTGCTGCCTGCTCTCTTTTATCTAATCTCGCATTTCTTTCGGCTCCAGATTTGTCAGCTTTGCATTTCTGTGAAGCACTTTGTGATGTTTGTCTGTAAAAGCTGTGCATATTCTGCTTCTCGCAGCTGTTTCAGACAAAAACGGTGAAATCATTTCCCCTCACACCACCAAAGATCCCAGTTTAAATCCTGCCACATGTTCATGTTTCATTTCCCGATTTATGGATGATTTTAGTCCTAAAAACTCTTTCATCAACTTATAAAAACAAACGATATGCAGACCCTCTCGTTATTTAAAACTTTGACATTTATCTGGAAACGATATTCAAATTTATGTTCTGGAAAATCATGTAAATTAGTGCTGATTTGAACAGATAAAGATTCATTTGTATATTTAAAGTTAATATTTCAGAAAACATGCAGTACGAAACATCATCTGAGTCTCAGCTGGGAAAGTTTGACAGTGCAGGCTGTGGTTTGACTGCAGATCCATGCAAATGTCAAACAGACGAGTGTTTGTTCAGATTAGCCAGAGCAAACACACACACAGTCACACACACACACACACACACACACACACTCACACTCACTCACACACACTCACACACACTCTCACACAGACACACTCTCACACAGACACACACACACTCACACACACTCACACACACTCACACAGACACACACTCACACACACTCACTCACACACACTCTCACACACACTCACTCACACACACTCTCACACACACTCACTCACACACACTCACAGACACACACTCACACACACACACACACACACACACACACACACACACACACACACTCACTCACACACACTCACACACTCTCACACACACTCACAGACACAGACACTCACACACAGACACTCACACACACTCACACACACACACACACACACACACACACACACACACACACACACACTCTCACACACACTCACAGACACACACACTCACACACACACACTCACACACACACACACACAAACTCTCTCT
>VUQS01028301.1:0-19890 GCA_015108495.1 Heterochromis multidens | reverse complement strand
GACAACTGTAGTGAGGATAAAAATTTCTTCCCCTTCCCTCTTCCACTGATCTGAATATTGCGGCGTTTCTTTACTTTTTAGCCAATTATTTTTCCAATGCTATGACGTAATTAAACCGCTCAGTTGTAAAACTTTTTTTTGCTTTTTTGCTCTTCTCTTTAAAAAGGTTTGAAACGCACTTCTGTGTTTGCGAGACTTGGAGCTGAATCGAAGGCGGACACGACGACGAGCAGTAACAAGGTGAGGCCTGTCGGTGTACATTAACAGTTTACTGCATCGTAAAGATCAGTTCTGAGCTCATAATGCTCATATGTTTGCAGCCAACCGGCGTGTTCAGTCGCCTCGATAGAGGGGAAGAAGCTGCAGATGAGCCGAGAACTGGAGAAACGGATGAGGGTGAGGAGGATAGCGATGGAGAAGGCTCCGTCCTGCAGTATGCTGGTGTCCTCAAGAAACCCCCTTCGTTCCAGAAGAAAGAGTCGGTCATAAAAGCACCCCCCATCACCCTGCGGCGCCTCGGAGGCAAATTCAAACTACCTCCCTCTGATGCTCCCACCTCCTCCTCCTCTTCTTCCCCAAATGGCCTCCCCCCTGCTAAGATTAGTGTTCTTCAGAGACTGGGCAAGCCCCCGACCACACACTCAAACACTGCTGTGTCGCTCACACCCGCTGACACACAGGACAACAGCGTGACCAGCACCAGATCCCGAGCCCAGGAGAGACCAACTATAGCAAGCTCCAAGGTGAGCAGCAGCACAGGCGGAGCAGGAATAGGAGGAGAGTCCGTGGGGGCCCAGATGGACGTTAAAGCTATCAGTGTTTTCAAGAGACTGGGCAGCAAGAGAACCTAACACCTCCCAAAAAAAAAACCCCAAAACAAATACAAATAATTCAGACTCTTTCTTTACATTCTTTATAAAGTTTGTATCGCCAACTTTTTGGATTTATCTTGCTGCGAGCAGGATTGAAGATTAATATTAACTGATGGTGTTTTAGGCAGGGTGTGTGGACAAATTGCAGATTTAGAGCTGCAAAGATTATGATTTATTTTAAACACATTATTCATGCTGCCATTGGAAACATGTTTACTGTTTAGTATCCAAACTTATCATTTGAGGTCTCACTGTCTATATTTGTTAGCTTCAAGCATGAGCTTGACATCCGCTAAGCTGCCACGATACCCCACCCCCCTCCACGAGGATGCTGCTGCTTGCACTCCCCTTTGAGATTCCTCCTGAACGAATACAGTGAAGCTGTACAAAGTGTTGCTTCTCCAAGAATAATTATGTAAGCGTTTTGTTATTTGCCTGAACATGTAAAATGTACAGATAGGTTTTTCTTTTTTATTTCATAAGTTCAATACACAGGACAACAGTCAGACTTGGGACTATCAGGAGATGATGGTTAACTCTTCTAACCTTCACCTAAGAATTACCTCCTTTGACCCTGGACTTGTGAGAGGAGAAAGGAAATCCAAACAATTACACAAACCAACCTCGATGAACACTTGACTCTATAGAAAGCACCGCACCACCTCCTCCTCTTCTGTGCTTTGTGGAGTAGAAGTTCACACCTTTGAACTAAAGTCACCTTTTCTATCATAGAACTGAACATTTTCTATAACCACCTACTTGAAAGCCGGCTCACTAGAATATGTTTTGTTTTTAATGCAATGCATAGATTTGTTAGACTTGAGTTCACACAACAGAACATATTCTGCTGCATATTTTTCTATGTGGAAGTTCTTCTATCATCATGTGTCCTTGCAAAGAAACTCAGAGATGCCATCAGGCCCGACTCAATGTAGTTCACCCAAACCAGTGTGGCTCATTACTCCTGGTGTACAGTTTTGGTCTGTCGGACTTCATGCCAGAGATTTGTTACATTGTAAATATTTTAAAATATTTAAAATCATGTTAAGGACTTTTTTTTTTCTGTGTTTAAAGAAACATCATCAGGCAAAACACACCATGAAATGTCATGTTTTCTTTTTTAAGGTATGAAGGAAAATTTGAACAAAGAGTGCTTGGAAAAATAATTAAATGACTAAAAGGGGTCAAATGTCTGAGTTGCTTCTTTTTCTTACTACAAAGGAGACCATAAAATGTCAGTGGCACAAACTGTACTTTGCTGATGACACCTAAAACAACTGCTAAGTAAATATCCCCCCTCAAAGTGACGTTCAGCAAACAAAGGGTTCAACTTAACTGATATGGTAGTTAGCCAGCTGCTGGCTTGTTTGGGAAACCAATGGTGTTTCCATTGGCCGATACATCTGTGAAGCAAACTGGCTGAAGTGGACCCTCACTAATGAGTAGGTTTTTTTTTTTTGTTGTTTGTTTTCACATTAAAAGACCAGTAAAAGTCATTCATAAACCACCTTATGAATAGCTTTAATATGAAGAAAGGTTATGTCTTTACTTGCTCCTGTCCTCTACAGGTTTCTTTCACAGTGACAACACAACTGAAAGAAGATGCTAAAATGAAAGCTGATCTTTAAATCTGGTAGATTTCTTCTAAATTTTACTGCAGGCTCCCATCTTTATTTAGCAGTAATACGTGCAGCCTGCAGAGGTAAGTCTAAAGAGGCACAGTAATACTGCAATACAGTTATTTTAAATCTTGAGATTGTTTTCTTCCTGATATAGATTTATTAAATTGTCCTTGCTTCTGATAGATTAGGCTATTGATTAAATTCATGGACAGGTGTCAGGCGGTGAGCACAGGGCCCTCTAGAGGACATCAGGCCCTCAGGCCACCCTCATGAAGTCTGTTTCTGATTGTTTGATCAGAGACATTCACACCAGTGGGCTACTGGAGGTCATTTTGTAGGGCTCTGGCAGTGCTCATCCTGTTCCTCCTGTGAGCATGCACTTTGCAATGGTGGGAAGAGAAAAATTCCCTTTTAACAGGAAAGGACCTCTGGCAGAACCAGGCTCAGGGAGGGGCAGCCATCTCTCTCGACTGGTTGGAGGGTGAGGATAAAGAGAAAAGAAGAAAGAGAAGAGAAAATAAAATAAAATAAAAAGATAGTATAGAGACAGGCCAAAACACAGACTAAAGGAAAGAGCAGACAAAAATGTAATGACATACTGCAGTGCTATATAAACACACGGGGAATGAAAAGAGGTATTTATATTGATACCTATATTTTATAATTGAAATGCTGATTATTTGCCTTTCTTATCATGTCATTTAATTTTACTTTTTTGTGGTTAACAAAACCAGTCAAATCTTTTAAACATGAATGTGTTGTCTTTAGAGGTGAAAGCTAAGATAGATACCTGCTGGATGGAGAACGGAGAATGTGAGCACTTCTGTGAAGAAGACGAGTTCCAACAAAAACTAAACTGCTCGTGTGCAGATGGCTACTTTCTCGATGTTGATGGACAAAGTTGCATCGCAAAAGGTTGGACAATAATTTGTAAATAACATAGTTAATAAAATCTTTTGTATATTCTTAAAATAATTTTTTTTTATCATATTTGAGATGACAAAGTAGTTTATGAGAGTTTCCTTTCAAAACCCATTTCTGCCACGAAAGACAAAAGTATAGGGGATGTTAGACTTGGCATTAATACAAATACGTTTAGATATTGTAGTTTTTTAATTGTCATTATTATATTAACACTGACTCACTAAATCATAATATCTTGTGGGTTTATTTAAATGTCTGAAATGTATGTTTTGACTAAGTGATCTACATTTTAACTTGTAATAAGGTCTGTACAAATATCAATATCATTTTGACAGTTTGAACTTGTAAATGTTTGACTTTCTCACTCATACTCCTTCCTTTCTGTTAGTCCTTAACATGCATTTTTCAGTTTCAGCCTAAAACTATGTGATAATTTTAATAATCTATAAAACATTTTGTCTTTTCAAACATAAATAGTAAAAGAAAACTCAAGATTTACTTACTTACCACCTTTGCTGCTTTTTCTTTACCACATATCAGTACAAACTGAATATATCTGAGTTTTAAGATAAAAGTGGAAATCTAAAGTAGTGATCCTTGGTCTTTGCAATGTTTTTTGTAAATGGAGAATGGAAGTGGTTCTAGTTCAGATCCCTGAGGAACACCACAATTTTAAACTGGGTTAAAATGCACCTCACATTATGTCCTGTTAAACTAGAGTTGTAATTTCCTATTCTTAGTAAAATTAAAGTTAACAGTGTCTTCTTTTGTTGTTGTTTCAGAGCCTCTAGAATGCGGCATGGTCCCCATCCTCCGGGGTGAAAAAAAGGAGGAGCAGCTCCGAATCGTTGGAGGAACTGTATGTCCGAAAGGTGAATGCCCTTGGCAGGTAGGCCCAAGACAAAGGGACAGTTTATCCATTTATTGCAGTATGTCTGATATATTATTAGCTAACAGTCCAGGGTAGTAGAGAGTCTCCTAACTTAAAAAGGTGTCTAATCTTTGAGGTTCTACCAAAACCAGATTTTGGTAGAAATTCCAAAGTTTCTGAACAACAAATATGAATTTAGTTTTGTGTGTTTTGTCCTTTTTGAAGGCTCAAATAAAAATGTTCTCTTGTGTTGTGTGAAGGTCTTGCTGATGTATAAAGGAAAAGGTTTCTGTGGAGGAGTGATTTATAAACCTACGTGGATCATCACAGCATCTCACTGCCTGGAAAACATCGACATCCAGTTTCTGAAAGTCGTTGCAGGTGCAAATCTGTCCACTCAAAAGCTAAGCAACAGTCACAGAGTTGCAGTTAAATATACCATCTGTTCAAACAAACCTGACTCATGAAGCAGAATAGGAGAGAGTGGCTGAAATCTAAGCCTCTTAAAATGATGGCAAAGTCAATTACTGCAACTCTGTAAAATAAACAATAAGCTAGTTGTCCTTAAACCTTTTCATTAGACAATGAAAATACATGAGTACCTTAAAACACTGTTAATTAATCTTAATTTACCCTTGAATTGTGTTCAAAGGTTTAAATTTGAGCACCCTTTGTATTTGTGTTTTCCCTTATTTTTGTCTGTCAGGCGAGCACGACGTTGCGGTGAATGAAGGCACTGAGCAGCTCATCCAGGTCGCTGAGATCATTATGCACGAGAATTACGTGACAACCACCGCTGACAATGACATCGCTCTCCTCCGCCTGGCTTCTCCCATCGTCTACACCCAGTACGCCGTCCCAGCCTGCCTGCCCACATGGACACTGTCCACCCGCGTGCTCTGGACGATCCGGCTGCACACGGTGAGCGGCTGGGGGAGGCGGGGTGAGAATGGGCCCACCTCACAGCTCCTCCGGCGCCTGAAGGTGCCGCGAATCCGCACACAGGACTGTGTGGAGGAGAGCGGCGTAGTGCTCACCGAGAACATGTTCTGCGCCGGATATATTGAGGGCCGCCAGGACTCGTGTAAAGGTGACAGCGGCGGGCCCCTGGTGACCCATTACAAGAAGACAACTTTCCTGCTGGGGATTGTCAGTTGGGGAAAGGGCTGCGCTCGACCGGGGAACTATGGCATCTACACCCGAGTGTCCAACTACCTTGAGTGGATCCACAACCGGACGGCGACACCAGATCGGCCGAGGAACAGCAGCGAGACTTCAGTGCACAACCTGACCACCTGAAGGCGCTGATTAGCTTAGCTTAGCATAGCTCACACAACCAAATACTAAGTTTTCACACTTATGATTGACTGATGAAGCTCTGATTAAACACTTTGTGGAAAGTATTTGATTTACAGACTTCAGTGGTTAAATTTAAACTGATCAGTTCTGCATGTTTAAGAAAACACCAAACATTCATTTCTTCACTGATGTGATGTTTTGCTACTTTTCTTGGAACAGACGACAGAATAAAGTGAAATTTGGGATTTTTGTAGAGCTGGTTGATTAAAACAAGCTGTATGAATAAAAAATTCACCATTTCATTGAATTTTGTTGACAGAAAGATTTTGAGATTTGCAATTTTAACTCTGTCCCCCTTGGACACCTACTAGGGGTAACCCTTGCTTCTTTTCTCTGAACTGAGCTGTTTTGTTATATTTCAGGCCTGCTTCCAGAACAAAATGATGGGTATGATGGGTGTGCATAAGAAGTTAGTGAGGATGATCTCTGCCTATACACCTTACTAGGGCTACTCTTGGGGAAAACCCGGAACCTAGTCTAATGGTCATTAAACCACATCTTCATTGATTTATACTGAGGTGTCAAAACTCATCAGGGTACAGGGGAGGTCATCAAGTGTTGTCTTTATGGGGGAAAGAATTAAAAAGTGACCTCTGAAAACCAAGGGCACCTCAAGAGGTTTGTTTCACAGGGAGCCCACAGGAAATCAGAATATGTGATCAGAAATAAGTGCTGTGTAGAAAACACTGTGTTGGATTTCTGTCACCACAATTAAAGATCAATATGTGATATTTAATGAGATTCTGTGAATCTGTGTAATGTGTCCACGTTTATACTTCATATGTTCGTATGTACAGACTTAGTCTGAAAGGCTGTAAAGAGGCAATGCGATATCCTCCTTGGGTTTCTTTACTGACCTGTTAAAAAACAGGTCACATATTTAGTGGGCGTGGACTATACATGCCCCGCCCCCTCCTCTTGAAAACCCCCTGTTTTCTGGGAAACACTGAACATGGCCAACATGCTGCTGAGGAGCTGCTGCACCGTTTGGACTCTGCTGTGGGGCATCGCTGCTGCTGCAGGTTGGTAACTTTAGAGAAAACAAGAATAAAAATAACCTCTATTAGGAGCAGTTTTATACATCTTCTAATTCCAATTCAAGAAAAGCTTGGCTTTAGATACAATCTGAACTTTGTGGATGGTTGAAGAAATGTGACAAACTGGCCCTTAATAAATCTTCTGTGTCTACTTTTCAGTGTTTATAGAGAAATGTAAAACAGATGTGTTTGAATGTTTCTTTAATCAGTCGACATCAACAAATAATCGATTTGTTCCTTTAGTCATTTTTTCTTTTAAGCTCAAGTGATTAATTTTTTTACAGGTTCCAGTATCTCAGAAGGTTTGCTCAATGTGTTTTATCTGAATAGGTGAATACATCTGTTTTCTGGAGAAAAAATATAAATTGATTATTATTATTATTATTTTTTTAGTTCCAGCCATAAAACTTAGAAACATGAGAGTATGTAATTCTTCGTACGGGTTTTATTATGATACAAACAAAGTGTTCTTTTGTTTTTAGCTTCACATTTTGATTCTACATGAAACTTCTCCTTTTCCACATTTAAATCCTTTAATTGCGTCTAAAAACTGAGCAAAAATGTGCTTTCCATCTGGAAACAATGTGCATAAAACAATGACTCAATTTAAGACTTTTTTTGGACTTTTTTGACAGATGTGAACTTTGTGAATTATTAAAAAAAAAATCTAAAACTCAATCTTTGCATTCCGTCACCAGTGTTTGTAGAGAAACATGAGGCCAACTCAGTCCTGCAACGCTGGCGGCGAGCAAACAGCGGCTTCCTGGAGGAGTTTAAACAGGGAAACCTGGAGAGGGAATGCATCGAGGAGATCTGCAGCTACGAAGAGGCTCGAGAGGTGTTCGAAAACGAAGACCAGACGGTCAGACACACTGATTTTCTAAATGTTTAAAAGAAGACATTTAATGTGTTTAAGATGCTGATTTAAAAAGTTTGGTCATTTAATAATCAAAGAAACTAACACATTTTGTTTATGAAAAACAAAATTCTATGAAACCTTGACACCTGGTGTTGTATGTTGTTTACAAATCCCTTACCCTGACCTGAACCCTCTAAAATTACATGTGAAGAGCTTAAAATACATCTTTGAGAGCTATGATATGAATAAACACAATCCCATGATATCATTTTGCAATTTATGGATTGTCCCCATAAATTAAAGATTCTGTATTTATTTAATTGTGCTTTACTGGTTTTAGCTTAATTTGATCATATTTATATGTAAAATGCCTTATAAATAAAATGTTTTTCTACAAATATTCAAAAGTATGTTGACACTAATTTTAGCCTGACATTGATATAAAGGTTATTACAGTGGACTAACCAAACCAAACCAGACTAACAACTAAAACTAATAGTTGTATTACATCAGAACTACATAAACTAAACTGAAATGAGAAAACCCACTCTGGAAACTAACTGAAACTAAACTGAATTGTAAATGAGTTAAAACTAATTAAAAATTGAAAATACAAAACTAGAATAATTTCTGACCTTGGCGTACTTTGTGGACGTGTTTTGTATTTCTTCTGCAGAAATCATTTATTTATACAAAATACATCAAGGCTACACTTTTGTTAAAAACAATTACAATTTTCAGGCAGATTTTCAGAGTTAATCATGATTACGTCTGTCTAAACTTTGAAATGTATCCTTAAAATGTAAATCACGTTTTTTTTTTACAAAATAAAGTTAGTTCAAATCAGCTCACTTGTTTTTATCAAAACTTATAATAAAGGCTTCTTTGATCCAAATTGTATCTTTGACAGTTTTAAGTGTACGTATGTCACCATAAAAGAAGACTGTGTAACTGTTAGCAAGGCACAAGCTAAAAATAATTTAGAATTGATAAAACATGAAAAATTAGAAGCTGAAAGAAATTATTCAGTATAGCCATAATTTTTGCCTCAATTTGAAAACAACATGGGCGACAACAAAATGCTACAGTTTCACTGACCAAACTGTCAATGAATGATCATTAAACTGGACCTCTGACATGTGGCTGCACATTAAAATGATCATTTACTCCGACATCATGGATTATTTATTCTTTTTCCAAATAGATTTGATCTACCTGGTGATATTTTAGTCAAAATAAACAAAGAAGCTGCAACATCCAACTAAATTAAATACGGAATTTATTTATTATTTGTTTCTTCAGATGCTGTTCTGGCTGTCATACGATCGTAAGTAACAAACATTTTGGTAATTTTTTGTTATTTTATATTTGTTATTTTCTGAGTTACCAGTGCAAATCTCATAGACAAGACCAAAGTGGAGATGTTTGGCCATAATGCACAGCACTGCATTTAACACAGCATATCAGCACAAACACCTTATATGTCAAGCACAGTGGTGGAGGGGTGATGATTTGGGCTTATTTTGCAGCCACAGGACCTGGGCACCTTGTAGTCATCGAGTTGACCATGAACTCCTCTGTATACCTATTCTAGAGTCAAATGTAAGGCCATTTGTCTGACAGCCAAAACTTGCCCCAAACTGGGTCATGAAACTGAACAATGATCTCTGAAATCTACAACAGAATGACTGAAAAAGAAAAGAATGAAGGTGTTGCAATGGCCCAGTCAAAGTCCAGACCTCAACCTAATTGAAATACTGTGGCAGGACCTTAAGAGAGCTGTGAATTAATGAATGCCCACAAATTCAATGCCTCCACAATGATGTGACAAACTGATAAAGTCATACAGAAAATAATTACTTCAAGTTATTGCAGCTAAAGGTCTTTCTACGAGCTATTGACTTATCATGGGGTGTAAGTTCTTCACAGGACTGCAGAAATTGCTGTGAAAACTTTCTTTTTCACATGACAGTAAATCACATTTGTATTCTTTCATTTTAATCACCTTCATAAATCTGACATTCTGACTGTAACTCTTCCGTAAGGTCGTGACCCCTGCCTGATCAACCCGTGTCGTAACAACGGGACGTGCATTAATGTAGGAACTACCTACAAGTGTCAGTGTCTTGATGGGTTTGAAGGACAATACTGTCAGACAGGTAAGAAATTATTTATTAATTATTTATTATTATTTGATTAAAATAAAGCAGCTGGATACAGGAAATTGAGGATAAACTAAACCTTCTGATTAATTCCATCTATTCTCCATGGATATCAAATTTTATATCTAGACCTTACAGAAAATTTCAGACTTTAAAACGACATACTTTCATTTTAATGGTATTTATCCCTAATTAATGGAGAGTTTAAAGCTTTAACAACAGTATAAACAAATGATTTTCATTTTCTCAGTGTTTGAAGAGTCTCTGAAGTGCCTTTACCTAAATGGACACTGTGAGCAGTTCTGTGATGGTTCAGGATCAAGAAGACGATGTTACTGTGCTGATGGATACGTGCTGGGAGAAGACGGACGACAGTGCGTCCCCAATGGTAGAAATGCTGCAGGATTTCCTCCCTTTAGAGCTTCAACTGCATTATTTTTACCCTGATCAGGACATGAAGTCCTTCAGTGAGCAGCCATCAAATGTTTTTATAGTAGATAGATTGGACTAATATGATCAAAACTGTTCAACTGAGTGCCCAAAACCCAATGATTTTCAATTTATTATCGTAGTTAAAGATATTCAAATGATTCACAGGTTAATAGATGTCTCATTGTTAGAATGACTAATTGATTGTTTGACTTTTAGTAACCTCCACGAAATCTGAATTTCTTGGAGAAGATGTTAAGTTGTTTGGCTGTTTCTTTACATCTAGGGGGATTAAGTTGCTGTGCTGTTACATTTGTGTTACAGTGGAGTATCCATGTGGTCAGGTGGCTCCGCCGGAAATAGGACAAAACCAGACTGCGGTGCTTAATCCCAGGATGGTGGGAACTAACCACTGTCCCAAAGGAGGCTGTCCTTGGCAGGTAAGCTCTGCTGTATATGATTGATCAAACTGATTGACTGATTATGGGATTTTTCTCAGATCAGCTTGTTTTCAGACCTCTCTTGTTTTTGAAAATGAATGTCCACACATTGGGTCTTGGTAGGTTTTCCATGAATCTGCTTCAGATCAGAGATGGCAAGGGTTAGGATGTCATTATTTCCTAGTGAGTTTGTCCTCTAGGCCATGGAAAAAGACTTTTGGACTGCCTCAAAGCGATTCTGGTAAACTGTTAGGCGACTCAGGAGGGGAAAGTGGTGCTCTACTCACACGGTATATAGTGTGGGTGGGGCGCTGCTGACTTCAACCAAGGATATAGTCAGGCGGTGGAAAGAATACTTCGAGGACCTACTAATCCCACAGACATGTCTTCTGTAGAGGAAGCAGAGTCTGGGGACGAGGGGGACGACTTGTCCATCACTCGGGGCAGTGAGGCAGTTAAACAACTCCTTGGTCGCTGGGCTCCTGGGGTGGATGAGGTTCGCCCTGAATTCCTGAGACAGGGTGAGGAGCTCAGCCAATCGGGAGGGACTCAGAGTAGAACCGCTACTCCTCCAAATCGAAAGGAGCCAGTTGAGGTGGTTCGGGCATCTGACAAGGATGCCTCCTGGGCGCCACCTGGGGGAGGTGTTCTGGGCATGTCCCACCGGGAGGAGGCCCCGGGGCAGACCCAGGACACGCTGGAGAGATTATGTCTCTCGGCTGGCCTGGGAATGCCTCGGTGTTCTCCCAGATAAGCTGGAGGAGGTGGCTGGGGAGAGTGAGGCCTGGGCTTCTCTGCTTAGGCTGCTGCCCCCGCGACCCGGCCCCGAATAAGCGGAAGAAAATGGATGGATGGATGGTTTGTCCTCTAGGTGGCAGGAATATGACCAAAATATGTCACAATTTCAAACATCTTGTGTTAAGGTGGAAATGTCTAATTGACTCTGCTAAAGGACAGTTTGAACTATTGATAACTATGTTAATCTGACCACTTAATCTGGCCTCCAATGATGCAAACTTTAAGCCTTAATACAACTTAAATAGGTGAGTTATATAAAAATATAATTATTGTGGCAGGCTGTGAACATTTCTGCTGTTTATTTCTGCTTTAAAGTTGGATATTTTAACATGGTCAGTGGGGACTGACAGTCATGGTGCCTGGGTCTTGGACCCAGGGTTTTGAGTTTTTGTGGATTCACGATTTGTTTTTTGGTTTTCAGAATGTTATCTTATGTTATGTTCTGGCTTTATAGTCTTCTGTTAGTGGTTTGATTTTATGTTCCCTTGTGCTTATGAGTTTTTGTTATTTTGGGCCTTTGGTCTCTTGCTTTGGTTTTGTTGGTGATAGATTTGTTAGTTCCCATTTGTGTCCCCTTCTGTT
The DNA here is from genome assembly GCA_015108495.1 of Heterochromis multidens. Classification (NCBI taxonomy): domain Eukaryota; kingdom Metazoa; phylum Chordata; class Actinopteri; order Cichliformes; family Cichlidae; genus Heterochromis; species Heterochromis multidens. Next base: position 7,935 of record VUQS01028301.1, on the reverse strand, counting down.
CCTCCAGTCTTGTCTCCATGTCTATCTTTGGTCTCTGTTTCAAGTTTGTTTGTTGGAATCTTTGTCTCAGTGTTAGTTATATTTCCTGTTTTATTTTGATAGTCTCTTATCTTGTGTGTGTTGTGTTGAGTTTAACTTCCCTTGTCTCATTAATTCTGATTTTTTTCCCCCCTGTGTTTCCTATTTGTTTTTACTATCCCCTTATTACCTGTGGTGTGTTTATTGTCTGAGTCTCCCCTTCTCCTTTGTCACGTCCTCCCTCAGTGGTGTGTGTTTCCTGGCTCCATGTTTTCTAGTTTACAGTTTCCCTGCTCCTGCCCTGCATTCGTGTACACTTTGTATTTTTGCAAGTAACAGCATTAAAGCTGCTTTTTGAGTTCATTCCTGCGTCCTGAGTCCTGCATTTGGGTCCTCACTCTGCCTGGCACACAGCCGTTTCATAACATTGACTCACTTTTGGAACCACCATCAAGTGGACTTTGGAGGAACCTGGTTAAATAGTAGCTTAAAGGTAGTGCCAGAGGAAGGTCAAGCTGTTTAATGGTGAATATATAGTTTCTGACATGGAAAAAAATATTGTTTTTAGGCTCAGGTTTTAGTAACATGTTTTAAAATAGTTTTTATCTTATAATTAATTTAACCTGTGTGTTTTTTGATCAGGTTCTTGTTCAGTTAAATGGAAAGAGCCACTGTGGAGGCGTTCTAATCCATCCAAATTGGGTCATCACCGCTGCACACTGCAGCCATGGCCACAACCCCCAAAACCTTACTGTGGTGGCAGGTAAACTAATTAGCACCACTATCATACTAACAGACCAGTTTCTAATGAAATGTAAAATATAAACACCATTAATTTGCATTAAGTTCAAATTTGTTTGTGAAGTTTACATCTGATGTTTTTTGCCACTGTTGTTTTTAAAACTAGTCTTAAAGATGAGTTTTTTCCTGCGATTTTATTTCTAAAAGTGAAAATTTAATTGCAATGGCCTAAATGTGCTACTTCGTAAAACGTTTTATAAAGTTGTTTTGTCTTTTAAAATGTTAATTTAACATCTAAATTTTACCTCTATAAAGTTTGTGTTTAGTTTCATTAATTTGTTAAATTAAAATGGTAAAATTTGTCTGTTTTGAAATTTTTTAAATCACTTAAGATTTTTGTAGAAGTACAAGTTGTTTCAAGTTTTTTATAATTTTATATTGTAAGTTTTTGAGAATGTTTTTGAAAATTATTTTGATCTAATAAATCTTTTTTGCAAATGTGTTTTAGAATTTAATTTTGTAAATGTTTTTCTAAAGCTGTTTTCACAATGTTACCTTTTACAAATTCTGTCATAAAGTGTTTCTCATATTTTATTTTGTAAAAGTTTTTTTTTTTATCTTGTGAATCTTTTTGTAAAGTTATTTTTTTGATCTTGTACATTTTTTAAACCTTTTTTCATTAAGTTATTTTATAAATCTCCACCTTCTTTTCTTTAAAGCTTTGTTTTCTGTCACCAGGGGAACATAACTTGGATGTGGAAGAAGGCACAGAACAGAAGATACCTGTTTCTACGGCAATCGCCCATGATAGTTATGACCCAGCGATGGGTGACAGTGACATCGCCTTGCTGCAGTTGAGCCGTGCTGCTAACTTGAGCCAACACGTCATCCCCATCTGCCTGCCCACCAAAGACTTCGCTGAGCGGGAACTGTTGCTGCTACGTTACCACACTGTGTCTGGCTGGGGCAAGAGAACAACTGGGGGCAATGCCAAGACCCTAGGCACCCCGGTCTCCCCTGTCCTCCGCATAATGACAGTTCCCATCATCCAGAACTCCCAGTGCTCCCTGAGAGGCCAGTTCAACTTCACCAAAAACATGCTGTGTGCCGGATACCTGGACGGACGCCAGGAGAGTTGCCGCGGAGACGATGGCAGCCCGTTGGTGACGCTCTTTGGCTCCACCCACTTTCTGACTGGTGTGGTTGGCTGGGGGCAGGGCTGCGGGGCTGGGTATTTTGGGATGTACACCAACATGGCCAACTTCGTAGAGTGGGTGGAGAAGACCATGAAAAACCCGCCTACTCTGTAGCCACGGTTTTTTTAACTCCTGGAGCAGAATCAAATTTAAGAGAAGAAACTAGAGGTTTTATTTTTCTGTTTGAAGTTTAAATCCCTTCTGATTTGAAACTTTTTCACTAAAATGCTTTCATTGTTGCTCCTGGTCTGTTAAAAATGAACAGTTTTCCAGAAATGGTTTTCTGGAAAACATTTGATGAACAGAGAAGTAGAATAAATGTTACTGACTGAGAACTCTGAGGCTCATTTTTGTGGTTAACATAAACTCTTAATGTGTTTTTCTGCGTTTATATGTTCTCCTTCTCTAACTGTACTCCAGATTATCTTTATATTGTTTTTAAAAAGCCCTTTAATCCCAGTAAAAACTGAGTAGCTGTTTTTCTAGGCTGCAGAGTCAATACTTTTACATTTTGGACTGTGGAAGTCCACCTCTCGTCCCACTGAGAGTGCTGAGCTGATTGGCTGCCATTCAACAACCTCCACACTGAGTCAGAGTTTTAAAAAAAAAACTCATTTACGGTAAATCTCAGCCTCGCTGCCCTCCCCCATCTAAAAGTGAGGTGAAGCAAATTCCTCAGACCTGAGTCTGTGAGGAAACTGCATGAACTTTTACAAAAGAGCAAAAAGTGTCTTCTTTTTTATATTTTGATGCTTTAAATGTAATTTACTTGCATTCTAGCTGCAATGGCTGGATTTACCTGTTGAGGGGTGTCCTACTGGGCTCTGGCCATAGACTCTGTCCCCTCTGATCTCCCATCAGAGTCAAACCTTATTTATAAATGTGTTCCACATGAGGACAAAATATAAAAAATATCCAGAGTTGGTAAGAAGCTAATAATGCACCACTCTATTCTGAACACATCTAACTATTCAAATGATCAAAATCAGAGAAGTTGGATGATCTTTTCAGGCAGTTACTTACTTTACTTGTTGCTCATTACTTATTAAAGTTTTATCATAGTGAACTGGGCAGCTACGTTTTACAAATAAGGAAAAAATATTTTGTGCCCTCCATTAAAATATTTTCATACTTTTTTCATACTTTTCAGTTTTCCCTCCTGACTGCAACAAATTTAAATTGACTGAATTTAAATGACCAGCAGTAGGTAAACCCTCAGGATCTGACAGTATTGATGTTTATGAGAACATGAGCCTGCTGTTCACTTGTTCACTCTGAGCTCAGTACACACTTTCCTGATGAGTTTATGGTACCAGTCTCTGGTTTCAAGTCTTACTGAATAAAAATTGATGTTCATTTTGGAACCTATGGTCCCATTAGAATTAGAAAGGACCAGAAAACAGGGCAGGATTTAAGGTGGGGCTACCTTGTGGTTGACAAGTTGCTCCAATATGAGTGTGCAGTGTCTCTCTTTGTCTTATGCTTGTTTCATAGTCCTCTGTTAAATGTACAACATAGTTTTACACCTTGAACAGTAACTTGTACTGTACCCTGATGTGCACCTTCCCAGAAATGTAACTGCTCATTGCAGTGAAGCAACGTTCAACATTTGTGACAGGTCTATTTGTTTACACTGTATATTACTTCCAGAGTATAATGATTAGCACAAGGATGATACCTACATGAAACAATAAGCATGTAATACTCTGTATTTATATCTACCTTGCTCACTGTGCTAATGCAATCGCTTGTATTCTACCAGAGTTTCTTGTTTTCTCTCTGACAATCCGCGTATAGACTCAGTTGGTTCTGTCGTCTTCTGTCTTTCCTGTGTTTCAGGAAAAGCAACATTTGTTCAGGATTTATCAGCTCCAAGTCCAGCCTGACTGGCTCATTTTCACTCATGATGAACAACCCCATCACCAGCTACGGCAGGGATTCACACAATACTACAAACTTTTGGTTACGTCCACCTTACTACACCGATATCGATCGTTGGTGTAATGATGTCAATGTGGTCCCACTGCTGGTCCTTTATGAGTGCTGATTAAAAATAAATAAACAGCCTCCTGTCATGTCCATGACGTACACTGATCTAGTCCTTTAAGTTGTTAAAACAGCTCTGACCTGCCAAATCTTGGATTCTACAAGACCTTTGGAGGTAAACACCACCCCAGCAGCTGTTCTAATGTTGCTGTTGCCTGTTACTATATTTTATATGTCCACGCAGCTAGGGTTAAGGTTCAGCAGACTTAAACTTTTGACCTGCCCTGACCCTGAAAGTCTTTTTCAACCATGTGGGTGCCTCCTGGTAAGAGGTACAAATGAAGAATAGCAATTTAAAACTAACCTTTGATAACCCTTTGGGTCTCATGATTGAATGGACTGAAACTTACATAGTCCTTTTCTACTCAATTTGAGCACTCCAAGCACTTTCTTACTACTAGCATCATTCACACATTCAAAGTGCTTTTTTCTATGCCTAGACACTTTTAACCTAACGTTCATACACTCACACTGATGGGTGCATCGGGGACAGCATCTTGCCCAAGGATACTTTGACATACAGTTTGGAGGAGCCAGGGATCAAACCACCGACCTTCTGATTAGTAGACAACCTGCTCTACCTCCTGAGCCAAAGCTGGTTAAAGTGGAGTATATGGCCTATTTTCTCTCATATACTATATCCTGTTCCTGTTTGTGTACAAATTAGACATGACCAAAGTTTCAAATTATAAATTAAACATATGTGAAACTTTGGTGTTCTTTATATGTTTATTTGTTACAGACACAGCACACTCACCTACTACAGACTGTACAGCTCCCTCCATGCTGCCCCTCTATATGCTTCCAGAAGTTGGCCAATTAGAAGAAAGGGCACTTGTAACGAGAATAATGCAAAGCTATTCTAGTCCAATAATAAAAATACAAAGCTCAGCATAAGCAGACTAGATCCTCTTTAAAATCAGTGATTGGCTGTTTCACGATGAACTGTATGTTGGAAGTCATAGTAAATATCTTTTTCAGTGTTGGCCAGAGGTACCTAAAAGTAATCAGATGCAACCTCTATCCATCCACAGAATCTGAAGCTCCATACTCAGATGCTTCTTTCAGCAGTGCAGTCTGGGACTTGCAGTTCTCCCTTGAAGTTGTGATGACTCAGTTAAATCCCACGTAGCCCAATCAATGCAGTTTAAACACTCTCTCCCCCTCCTTCTCCATAGAGGTCATTACCCTCTCTGCCTCCCCTCCTCTCTGCAGCCTTATCTCTGCATTCAGACTCCATTACTCCACTCAACGCAGAGGTTTTTCCAGCCTGATCTCACAAACGTCTAGGATCATGTTCTGGTGTATCCGTCTGTCCCTGGGACTCCTGTTGCTCCACCTGGCTGCCGCTCATGGTATGTTTATGAAACAGTATGGTCAGCTTTCAAGAATGAAAAATTAAAGAAGTGGGGAAGAATATGGTGTTTGAGCTGGGAGAGAAAGAAGCACCACTATGTTGAGTGTCGGGGGGGGTGTTGTGGGTGGGGGTGATTGGCAGATGGCAGGTGACATTTGACCCTGTCCTCTGTGTTTAGTCTGTTGTCCGTGATATCAACATGACAGCAGCATGCATCACTCAAAGGAAATACTCTCCTAAATTATCTGAATTTTCTTTACAGTTGATAATGGACTCTTGAACATTAAATGGATAAAAATATAAACACTGGTTACAACTTCAGGTTGATGTGTAAAAATCCACACTGCTTCAACATAAGTATTTTAGCTGCTGTTATGTTGGTTTGTTGGAGCAATAAGTGACCATATTTGGATCAATTTTTGCTCTTAATTCACACCACATTAAGAGATGTGTCAGTCTGGCCTTTATAGTTTTGAAGAAAAACTGTATATTAAAGATAAACATAGTCACTGTCACATAAACCATTCATTTGTGAAGTCCTGTTTTATAGTTTTGACTTCAGTTTTATGGTTTTTGTAGCCGGAAGTGAGCATACAGTGTCTGGACATAAGGGTGGAGTGTAAGTTATGCTAGCTAGCCTGGTTATCAAGCTGCATCCATAGACTGCATGGGTGTCTCGCAAAAACACGGATACTTGTTAATTATTTAGCAATTAGTATTAGGACCCCTATGCAAAATTTAAAAATCAAGGGACCAGTTTACCCTGCCCGGGAGAGGGTTACTGGGGCCCCACACTGGAGTCAGGCCTCTGGACTCTGGACTAGCTCTTTATCTTCTCAAGGATGTTTGAGTGTGCGTGGGAATTTGCCCAACCAGTCTACATGTGTTTTGTGAACTTGGAGAAGGCATTTGACAGCGTTCCTCTGGGGATCCTGTGGGAGGTGCTTCAGGAGTATGGGGTGTCTGGCCCATTGTTACAAGCCATTTGGTCCCTGTACAACTGCAGTGAGAGCTTGGTCTGCTTTGCCAGCAAAAAGTCGGACTCGTTTCTGGTGGGTGTTGGACTTTGCGAGGGCTGCCCTTTGTCTCTGATTCTGTTCATAATTTTTATAGACAGACTATGTAGATGGAGTCAAGGCTTCCACTTTGGTGGCCTCAGGTTCACATGGCCTCCTGCTCACACTGGAGCGGTTTCCAGGCAAGTGTGAAGCGGCGGGTACGAGAATCACCACCTCCAAGTCTGAGGCCATGATTCTCAGCAGGAAAAGGGAGGAGTGCGCACTCTGGGTCAGAGTCAGTGGAGGAGTTTAGGTATCTTGGGATCTTGTTAACAAGTGAATGGAGATGGGAGCGGGAGACTCACAGACAAATTAGTGTAGTGTCTGCAGTGATGCGGACGCTGTACTGGTCTATTGTAGTGAAGAGAGAACTGAGCGTAAAAGCAAAACTGTCAATTTAGCAGTTGATCTACATCTCTACCATCATCTGTGGCCATGAGCTTTGGGTAATGACCAAAAGAATTAGATTACAGATACAAGCGGCAGAAATTAGTTTTCTCCAAAGAGTGGCTGGGCTCAGTCTTAGAGATAGGATGAGGAGTTCAGTCATTTAGGAGGGACTCAGAGTATTCAATTCAATTTTATTTATATAGCGCCAAATCACAACAACAGTCGCCTCAAGGCACTTTATATCGTAAGGTAAAGACCCTACAATAATACAGAGAAAAACCCCAACAATCAAACATACAATATAGAAACATACAACAAAATAAATACATCAAAATAAGGTGGCAAAGTGCATGAAAGACAATTTGCCCCACTGCCAAAACTTTTGGCCATGACTGTATAATAATCTTGGTTTGTTCTTTGTTAATATGAATGCTTTTATAATAATACTGTGATCAGTGTGAGGACAGAGACAGCCATCAGTAGAAATCCACAATCAGCTCAGAATAAAATCTATAGTCTATATTTTTCTAATTCTGTGAATATTAATACATCACTGTATCATTCACTGTTTCAAACTCATCTTTGTGACGCTCCAGACGCATAAAACACTGATCAGTGATCAGTCATTTGTTGTAATTGATCACAGCTTCATGTTGGAGATGATGTGAATGTCACGATGTGGAATGTGGACCCAAAAGTAGACTCGTGAGGCTGAGTAAAATGAATTAAAAAGCAAATCTTTTATTCAGGTGTGGCAGAACCAGAACAAAAACAGGAAACAGAAAAGTCCATAAAACACGGGTCAGCAGCCTTCAGTGGCTTGGCTGGAGACTGGCATCAGTATAGGTGATGGGGCAGTTCAGGAGGCTTGGCCGGAGACCGATGACAGTGACAAAGACTCCCTGGTGGTGGTGAGGGACCCAGGCACTCTGGAGGCCGGGGCTGCACAAGGTACACAGGCTGTGTTGCTGCCATCAAATTGTTGTCCATATCACAATGACCCCCAGAACATTATAGATCAGATCTCTTGATGCATGCTCAATAATCCAGGTAAAAGAATCCCAAAAAGTTGAATCTGTTCATCTGGACGTGGCGTTTTTTAGTGGGAGAAACGTTTCGTTTACCAACT
>VUQS01028298.1:0-17530 GCA_015108495.1 Heterochromis multidens | reverse complement strand
TTAAAGGAAAAAAAAAGGAAAAAAAAAAAAAAAAAAAAAAAAAAAAAAAACACCCTCACAAATGGAGGTTGTTTCCTCCAGGCTGAAAAGTTCTCCTGTCCTCCACTTTGGTTAAGGTTGTTCGGCCAAAAACTTCATCTGCCAGAATGTAAAAGGCAGTTTCTAAAGAGACAGTATTTACTTAGACTGCTTCAGGTACATCATTAAACTGAAAATAATAATGAGGCCAGACTCACTCACACAAACACACAGGTACATAGGCAGTCATGGGAGATGGATGATGGATGCATGCTCTAACAGCAGCAGCTGCTAGATCCAGCGTGCTGAGAGGCCACCGGGCATGCCAGGTACGAACAGTGAAGGAGGCTGTGGAGCAGGAAGAGGTGCTGTGGCTCTGAAGCAGAAAGTTTGTCAGTGACGGAATGAGGCCAGTCCTTCCTCTGCTGCTTGTAGTGTATGTAGATTAATAATACACCACGCAAGCTGTATACAAGTAGACCAGAAAACAAGTACAATCCCAGGGAGTTAAGGAGAGGGAGCTGCAGTGTGTTATGTTGTCTGTCACTTTGTTTGTCTTCCTGTCACAGTTTGTTACCTCCATGATCCTCAGCTTACAGGATTTCTGCATTTGACTGTTTGTCTGTATTAAATCACACACACCTTTTTGTGTGTCAAACAGACATTTCTTTTTGAATCGATTAAATTCACAGAATAGTATGAGTTTATCATGTATGCTCATAATGGCAGACCCTCTTCTAGCTCCCACATTTCCTGCCTGCATGTCTGCTAAAACTGGCAAAATCCAACACAAATATGTCCAAAAAATCAAAACCATACAGAGCAGAATAATAACTGATATAAAGTGTAACAAGCATGTTTTATTGGAAAATTATTAAATTCTTATTTTATTTATTTATTTATTTATTTATTTTAGCAAGCAAGCAATTTTATATAGCACATTTAATTCCAGGTTGCTGCATAAAGCATAAGCTCCCACAGAGGTTGCAGAGCAACACCATATACACAATTTAAGTTATTAGGAAAATGTAAGCAAGAGAATTAATAAGAAATAAAAGGCAGTAATAAGATATGAAAAAATATAAAATCCATAAATTAATTCCATAAAAGAATTAGAAATTCAATAACATTTTAAACCAACATGAGAGCATCTCTTGATGCATGCTCAATAATCCAGGTAAAAGAATCCCAAAAAGTTGAATCTGTTCATCTGGACGTAGCGTTTGCATACTATTGATCATGAAACTGACCTCACGGCCCATTGTTAGTCAATGGTGCTGGTTTCAGTCATTATGCAATGTACTGTTTATAAGGTTGGGGAAGCCTGCCGTCAGCTGAGACTGAAGAAGTTACCAGGAGGTGACGAAACGTTTCTCCCACTAAAAAACGCTACGTCCAGATGAACAGATTCAACTTTTTGGGCAACATTAGAGCAGTAACCCCAAACCACCATAATATAAAATACTTCTTGGAGTTCATAATTCCAAGGGAAACACTAAAATCATGTCCTTCAAGTCTTCTAATTAAGAAATCATCATGAATAGTGTTGAATGTCACACTTAAAAGAACTAAATCTACCATTGTGACATTGTCATTAATAATCTTGACCAAGGCTTTATTTGTGTCTAGGCTAGGTTTCTTTAAAAGTGGTTTAAGAATGCAGGATTTAAGTAAAGGCAGCATGGTGGTGCAGTGGTTAGTGATGTTGCCTCACAGAAAGAAGGTCTTGGGTTTGAATCCTCTGGCTGGCTGGGTCCTTTCTGTGTGGAGTTTCCACGCTCTCCTTGTGTCTACATGGATTTCCAGGTATGAATGTCTAAACCTAACCATTGAGTGAAAATTAAACAAATCAGCAAGTGGGAGAAAAAGCAAAACCTAGTGCAAAAATCAAAGGTCCGTGTGGGACTCAAGCCACAGTCGCCTGATTGATAAACGTGTGGCTTATGCTACCAAAACCAATCTCAAAGGATGCAGATCACATGACTTGCAGTTGCTGATTGTGAATTCACTGGCTAATACTAACTTTATTCTAGCAAGGTTAAAGACTGTTTAATATCTGAACATTAATGTTTTCAGTCCATTGATTTTATGTAGCAAAATTAAGTTCAATCAAGTTGACCAACACTTCATTTAGAATTAACAGAGAAATAAGATGGATCGGAGATAGCAGTGACTGTTTGGCCCAAGGGTTGCTCACCTTTGGCTTTAACTGAAAGTGTTGACTCCTGGTGAGTGTGGGTGCTGCAACTCAGTCTGCCTCATATGAACCAGATGTCAGATGTCAGGACATTTAGGCCATGTGCCATAACCTGTGTCAAGCCCTCTTTATGACGAAAAGTAGAGCCAAATGTAGATCAGGTTAGGCCCAAATGTGTCTGTATTTCAGTATAAAAGTCTGTGGTTCTCTTCACCAGTGCTGTTGATTTTCAGGTGTTTGTAGGATAGTTTTGACCATCTGGGCCAGTCTGCATTATTTTCATAGCTTTTTGCATGCTGTTGTAAAAGAGACACATTTATAGTTTGCCGTGAGTCATATTGCAATCCTATCTTCTAAATAGTTCATAATTTCTTTTTCAAAGCTACAGAGTTTCTTTTGTTTTTTTTTTAATCAGGGAAGGTCTTGTTTAAATGTCCTGCAGCTTTTGAAACAAGTACATCTCAGGGGGCTTTGGAAACATTTCCTGCACACTAATCCTGGGGTCACACTTAATTTGTCTTGTTATTTAAAGGCAGTGTAAAAGGTCCTTGTGACCCCCAAAGAAATACTGAGATGAGACTGATCTCTCAGGATTCTTTTATTTTTATTAATGTTTTTAATTTTTTTTTATTCAGGTTTTTCAAGTGGAATTTTATCCTAGAGCATTCAGTGGAAACAAAATTACAGGCCAGATGACAGCTTATTTAGATCACCTTCCACCAAGCAGTACAAGCTCATCTTGATTTAAAGCCTCATTAAAATGTGACTGTTCTCTAGCAACCCAGTTTTATATTTGGAAATAACTCTATTGTTAGATATGTCTGTATCAACACATAAAGTCTTCAGGCAAGGATCAACATTTCTGGTACCAGAAGCTTTCTGGTTTCTGTCTTAAGTGTGTGTAGACAGCAAAAGCATAAATCTCAAAGGCATCGGATATCTGATGATTTAGCTTCTGAGGATCTGTTTTCCTTCAAATTATCCACCTCACATACAAGGAAGTCTTGGGCTCCAACGAAGTAATAAATGACATTAGTAATAATGACATTAGAAGGCAAGATACACTGAGCCAGCTAACCATGACTATGACTATGGTTAGCTGGACCCCAGTGAACCCCATTACTAAGCCATGAATTTGACCGCTGAGTTTTCAGTCAGTAGTCAAATTTCTATTTTTTTTCCAGAAAGTTTTCATTAAATAAAATTTTTAGGTTTTTGGCTAATATTAGCTAACAGTGTCTTAACTACTTAGGCCTCAGTCAGGCAGGCCTAGAGGCTGGTTAGCAACCACCAGTCACAAGGGAAAAATGTGTATTCCCCAACTGGTTGGAGAGTGGTTGCTGGAGGTTGCTTCCAGTAGCTGTGAAATCAGTGACACATGCAGCCACTACTCACCCGGGAAAAATATGTATTCCCTGATTGGTTGGCAAGTGGTTGCTGGAGGTTGCTGGCTGTCGCTAGGTGAAATCAGTCACAAAGAGGTATACAGTGCTGCACCAAAAACCTCCTAGAGATTGCTTTGGTCACTAGCAGATTGCCATAGTTGCCCATAATTTGGAAGATGCCAATTTGTCTGCACACACTGGCAAAGCCAAGCAATAGTGAAACTATAAAAGGTGCATCGCAAACCAGAAACATAGTCCATTTGCCTTCAAATTAAAAGGTGCACCTTTTGAAATGTATTTGTTTCAACAGTAAAGCACGATTTTTAATTTGAAGGTGAATGTTCTCCATTTCCATTTTTAGGAGGTAGCTGGGTAAACTTAGCTTGTTTGCTCACTAAAGTTGTCACTAGCAAAATTCGGGTAGGATTGCGGGGGTCCAGATTTTGCTATTGACAACCTTAACAAGCAAACTTCACCATTTGCTGTTTTGATTTAGGATTCAATGGATGGGAGCAATGACAGGAGCAATGAGGCGCTCGGGCGTGGGCATAAACGTCACATCCTTTAGATTCTTCACATAAAAATCAGTCGACAGGCTGTTAGAAAGAACCAAGAGAGCCAGGGGAGGTCTAATTTTTTAATTACGTTACAGTCCAAACAGACATTGGCTATGACAAGTGTGTAATATGTGAAACAAATTTACCAAATGTTCATTTAATATCTTTAAGAAGAACACTAACATGAATCTTTGCGGCCTCTAGCATTAAACTGTCCATAGTTGGAAACTGACATAGGGACATTTTGTGTGGCATCTTTATGTGATAAATTTGTAAATTAATATTAGATTTAATGGCCTTACTGTTGGTAGGAAACTGCATGCAAACAAATTGAGCCTTACTTTGTACTGTATGTGCGGCTTCTTTGTTTCAGCCCCCTCTCTGTCTTTGTGTTTGATGTTTGATGTGTGTGCAGGAGGTGGGCTGCGATCGGCAACTGGCCAGCGGTGCCAGGGAGGATAACTGTGGCGTCTGTGGTGGTGATGGCTCCACGTGCCGCCTGGTGCGAGGACAGGCTCTGCCACACCTGACCCCCGAACAATGTAGGTATCAGAGGGCCTTGAAAAAGAAAAGCCACATCTGCTGTCTCATTTAATCTCTAAGCTTCATGTTCTGCAAGCTAATCCTCAGCCCTTTAATTCTGAAATATCTTTTGCACATCTTTCTGCGCTCTGAGTGTTATTAAGTCTGTCACTTTCTTGCCTCCTGCAAATGGCTCAGTCTGAGCTTTCTGGGTCATTTTAGAGAATAAACGTTCAGCTCAGGCCTAATGTCTCCCTGCTGGTTGCAAAAATGTAGACAAAACATGGTTTGTATCTCTGCCCAGACTGCCTCCCAGTCAGGCTCAGTGGGAAATGCATTATGGGTCTCACCTGGCTTGACTTGACTGGTCAGTCCTCGCTCAGCTGAGCCATCTTGGCTTTGGCCTCCTCTTCTCCTTGCCTCCTGCCTTTATTTATTTATCAGTGCTGGACTATTAAAATGCCATCTGGCTTCACCACCCTACCCACTACCAAACATGCATCAGTGACTGTTTTTCTTTCATGTTTTTATAAAATTAGCTTCTTAAAATCCAGAACAACAACAACAAAAAACCAATGGTACATAACAGGAAGAGCCTAGCAGAAAATGTGTGTTTGGAAATGAGTTTTAATCAATTTCCATCTTAAAACAACAGAACAGCATCAATCGTTGAGTCTGTCAGGAGAGATTAGATGGAAAATAACTGATGAGGGCATCAGTATTCATTGTCAGCTGTAGATTTCTGGAATATTGCTAAACAAACAAACCAGCCAACTAACCAATAAATACATAAATACTTAATGTTCACCTCTTAGCAATTTGCTTTGAGAGAAATCTGATGTTAAAGCAAATACAAAGCTGCATATACACTGAACAGAGATGTTTGCCAGACATTCCTCCTTCCAGCTCTCCTTTAGATTCTGCCTGACTCAACTTGAAGCTACCAGCTACCAAAGCTACCAGTTTCCAGGGCTTCTCAACATTTTCCCAAGTTTCAACAGCTTAATGAAGTCGATATTGGCAGAAAACATACATTCATACCAGAGTTATTGGCTCTGGATTGTGTATGTATATCAAATTTTTCAAATGAAGTAGCTTTGGCATGCCTTGGAGAGTGGAAATGAATATGGCTGGCATTAAAAATCACAGCCAGTGATCATGTAAATATTTCTGTGGCTTTTAATGTGTGGAATGTATTTAGAGAACTTCGGGGTGTGTCAGTGTTGCTGAGGTATTTTATACAAACATAATACTTCAGTAACAGTGGAATAAAACTGAAGTGGGTTTGTTTAAGAAATGTAAAACCTCGAATCGAGTCTCATCCTGACCTGATTAGGGAGTCTACAAAATCTGGACATTTAGGAAAATGTTTTGAATTTCTTTTGAGAAGGAAAGCTTAGGACAAAAAGTTTGGAAATTTGATTCCATCCATCCATTCTCTTCCGCTTATCCAATTCAGGGTCGCGGGGGGGGCTGGAGCCCATCCCAGCCGCCACAGGGCGAGAGGCAGGGTACACCCTGGACAGATCGCCAGTCTGTCGCAGGGCTAACACAGAGAGACAGACAGACAACCATGCACACTCACATTCACACCTATGGGCAATTTAGAATCACCAATTAACCTAACCCCTCTAACTGCATGTCTTTGGACTGTGGGAGGAAGCCGGAGTACCCGGAGAGAACCCACGCAAACACGGGGAGAACATGCAAACTCCACACAGAAAGGCCCTGGCCAGATGGTGGAGTTGAACCCAGGACCTTCTTGCTGTGAGGCAACAGTGCTAACCACCAAGCCACCGTGCTGCAGGAAATTTGATTCCATTTTTAATTTTTTTTTTTCATAGAAAAAGTCAAAACTCAGCAATGCATAAAGAGGGCCAAAAAAAAAGTTGAATTGACCCTGCATTTTCTCCGAGGCTGTGATTATGAATTTGGTTTAAGCGTGAAGCATTGTAGTTTCACACTTAGATCCATCCCGAGCTCACGATGCCTACGAAGGAAACACACAGTGATGGATATGTCCATCTTTTATATACAGTTTTTGGCCCTCTTTATGCATTGCTGAGTTTTGAGAGGGCCAAAAACTGTATATAAAGGATGGACATATCCATCACTGTGTGTTTCCTTCGTAGGCATCGTGAGCTCGGGATGGATCTAAGTGTGAAACTACAATGCTTCACGCTTAAACCAAATTCATAATCACAGCCTCGGAGATAAATGCAGGGTCAATTCAACTTTTTTTTTTTTTCCTCTTTTGTCTATTGAGTGTGCAGAGTAGTGAGGCTGCAGATGTTGAAGGCCACAATTTCTTCACTTTTAAATGCTTGGACTTGAAATATTTCCCTGTAATTCCCTTAAAGATAACAACTTCACTTATTGCAACCAAGAATAAGTTGAATGAAACCTCAAATATTTAAATTAATCTAAATGTAATTCCTTTTGCATCTTTGATGACACAAAAATAACAGATTAAAGCTGATTATTGTTTGATAATGAAAATTAAACTGCTACTTCTGATCATTTTCAAGCATTTGTCCCTGATTTTTAGAACAGTCATGAACAAAAAAACATAAATGAATGAAAAAATTGCTCGAGGTCTGCTAACTTTACTTTTGCATACCCACATTAGGCTTTCATAGAAAGACTAAAATGATGATTTTTTTACGAACTTCAGAAACGTTACTTCTGGCAAGCTCAGTTTTGCCAAATTTATGAGTTAAATCGGTGGAAAAAATAAACAAGGAAATAAATATAGTCAGACATCCAATGTAAGTGTTTCATAAGAGTTTTTGATGCTCTTTACGTTTGTACCAAGTATTGTTGTAAAGTACGGAGCCCCACCTAAAACTTTCCTGTCTTGTTAAGCAGTCTGAGCCTATAGCCAATAGCATATTTCCCTTAATGGGCAATAGAAGTCTGCCTTTGTACTAATGTGACTATCAGGGGGCCCGATGCAATGGAAAGATTCTCTGGATTGTTGGACAACTTGGGTCAGTAGCATCAGGTTTGCCTGTCTGTTGCACTTAAGGCCTATGTCCTCTTCCAAGATTCGATCTCCTTCTCCAAAGTTGGAAACCAGTCCAACCAGAATTTTATTCTTACTTCATTCACTCCATCTTATACCCACTGCACAATTTTCTGTTGATTAGAAACCTTAAAGACTTGGTTCAGATATAAACATTTATTAGACATCTACAACCCCAATTCAAAAATGTTGGGACCTTGTGTAAAATGTAAATTAAAACAATCCTGTGTCCTGGGTCTTCTTGGTTTCATGATGCTCCAAATGTGTTCAGTTGGTGAAAGGTCTGGACTGCAGGCAGGCCAATTCAGCATCCGGACTCTTAATACTGTGAAGCCATGCTGTTGGAATAGATGAAGTATGCAGTTTAGCATTGGCTTGCTGAAATATGCAAAGCCTTCGCTGAAAAATTTGGATTAGTCTGACCTCAGAACAGTTTTCAATTTTGCTTCAGTCCATTTTAAATGAACTTTGGCCCAGAAGAGATGGTGGTGTTTCTGGATCATGTTCACATATGGGTTCTTCTTTGCATGATAGAGCTTTATCCTGTATTTGTGGATAGCATGGTTAACTGTGTTCACAGACAGTGATTTCTGGAAGTGTTCCTGAGCCCATGCAGTGATTTCCATGACAGAATCATGTCTGTTTTTAATGCGGTGCTGCCTGAGGGCCTGAAAATCACGGGCATCCAATATTGATTTTCAGCCTTGTCCCTTGCACACAGAGATTCCTCCAGATTCTCTGAATCTTTTGATATTATGTACTGTAGATGATGAGCTATTCAAAGTCTTTGCAATTTTACATTGAAGAATAGTATTTTGAAATTGTTGCACAACCGTTTTTTGCAGTTTGATGAACCTCTGCCCATCTTTATTTCTAACGAAACTTTGCCTCTCTAAGATGCTCTTTTTGTAACCAATCATGTTTCTGACCTTCTGTCAGTAAACCTAATTAGTTGTAAAATGTTCCTCCAGCTGTTTCTTTTTAGCACCACCAGCCTTTTTTTGCACTCTCCCAACTTTGAGATGTGTTTCTGCCATCAAATTCAAAATTAGCTAATATTTTTCATGAAATAGTACAATGTCCCATTTTAACCCCTTGATATGTTTTCTATGTTCTATTGTGAATAAAATATGGGTTTATCAGATTTGCAAATCATTGCACTCTGTTTTTAGTCACATTTTACACAGCATTCCGGCGTTTTTGGAATTGGGGTTGTACATTACACCTAGCTGTTGTCTTGAAATGCAAACACGTGTCTGTGTTTCGTTAAGATGAAAGTTGATTGACATTTTATGTTTTTTTGTGAAATAACATTCTGGGTACACAGATTATTATTACAGGATGGCAAAGAACATGTTTATGTATTTAGGTCTCACTGTGTGTTGGTGAGTATATCTGTACAACACTTCTTGCTGTGTCGCTTCAAATTAAGCAAGATCTGGGTTTGAGGAGACGTCTTTTCATTTTTGTTATTTAGAGATCTGGAAAAGACATGTCCAGCATCATTTCATTGAGTTTTGCTGGGTTGGGACATTTTTAAAGAAACGGAGGTACCCATCAAGTCTCTCTCGAAGGAAAGCTGGTGGTCTCAGTTAAATATTAAAATAGTTCTCAAGAAATGATGTGTTACTGTTTAACAGCCACCAAGACCACCACCTTGCAGTTGAACTAAACCCAGTCAAACACATTATCATAGTGACTGGTTTGTGGGGTGTGACTCGGTGGGCCTAATGGAAACTGACCCAGTATGAATGCCAAAGCAAAGAAAGAGATAAAAACACATGAGAGTGATCCAAGAAACAACATTTAGTGCTTGACAGACGATAAGCTCTCATCCTGTATGGAGTTTGATTCAATCAGAAACTCAGTGCCGAGCTCAGTGTGCTGTTGTTATGATGAACAGAGGACTGAGGCAGGCCGACCCAGCCACACAGCTGAGTGAGCACAACTGCACACAACAAATGGAGTTGCAGTGAAAGGCCTTTATCCTTTGTTGGTGACTGGCTAACAAATCCATTTACCATTCGCTACATCCTGTTAGTGAGTACAGCCAGAAAGCTGAGCAGCATTTAAATCCTAACAACAACACATTTTACCAACATTCAAGGCGGCCTTGGAAACAAAAAGCAGCTGGGAATTTGCTGTCAAATGGACCCAATTTGAAACACCAAATTCAGACTGACTCGACATGTCAGTTTGAATTTAGTTAGAGTACCCCGTTATTTTGGATGGTTTGTTTTACTTCTCCCTTTCAGACTCTGCATCTGACTTTTCCACATGACCTGACATTAGTCGTATTCCATCAGTAAGAACACACCAGACTGCAAAATACACCAAGTCTTTGATTATTTAGCAGAGGTCCTTTCAAAGACTTCCTCTAAACTTTCCATGAGTGACTCAGGTTTTTCTTTTTGTTAAAAACATAGACTGTATATAAAAGATTACTGTTTTGGCTGCAGCCATCAGAGGGTGGAGTGGTAAGTTAATGCTACCTAGCTTGGTTATCAAACAGCATCCAGAGACTGTATAGGAGCATCACACAGACACAGATACCTGTGAATTTGTGCTCAGTAAAATCCAAATAAAATCCTTGAATTTCACTCACATAAACTGGAGTCATTCTCCCACCTTACAGTAGTTATGAAGGGGGAAATTAGTAATAGATATCACTTACAGTGGATATCAATTCAACTGTCTGAGTTCTGTCTCAGCATCAAATAGTCGGTTGTATAAATTGGTTTTATATCAAATGTTGTGCTAGCTTTATAGCCCTTTCTGACAATAGAAAATTTTGTCCACATTCTCACTTTACTGGCTGCAACTGTCCTCTGGTAAACAGGTCAGTTAACTTAGCACATTTGGCAGCATCTTCCTCCAACGCCCTTCTTTTTTTGGGTCTAGTCTTTTTGGCTCCTCCTGGTCTCTTCTTGCTCTCCATAATCACAGACTGACACTTAATTCTACCGCTCTAAGAAAGACGACCAATGGGCCCAACCAACTCAAACATTTGGGAGGGGAGAACCCCCTCAGATGGTAGAACCCACCTGATCTACTGTGATGCAGGGGCTGCGCTGTTACATGAATGGAGATTGTGAAGAAAATAAAGTAATTGTCAAATTATTTTTTCCCACCCAACCGGCCCAAAAGAGAGGTGAACATGAACCGGACTATGGGGAATGCGCCCGACTCTCCCGATTAGTCACGCCACCCCTGTGCTTCATCGAGTCTTGTAGTCTCTGTTGATTTGAAATCTGAGATCACTGATGTAATATAGCACTTTTAAATGTAAAATTAAAGTGAGGAAATTCTGTGTGTAGAGGGTTAAAGAAGGTCTAGAGGCTCAAGGGTCAGATGACCACTTTCTAAATTAGATACAGGTAAGCAGGACCAGGTCGCTGACGTCTGTGGTGGATTGAGAGAATTTCTTTATTCTAGTCTAAGAGTCTACACCAGTCCCAGCAAATAATAGACTGTATATAAAAGATGGACATAGCCACCGTGATGTTCTCATTAGTTTGTAGACTTACATTTTAAAGCCTCAAGTTGAGCATTTTGACATTCCATTTGTGAAGGGGCTTGAAGTGCTGAGTTATTATCAAAAGCCAGAGAGGCATGGGTACCATTTAAAACTATTTAAAAGGGTGAGTTATAAAAATAAATTAAGTCCCCCATACGTGATGGGGGGAAATTACAGTGCTTAACAAATTTATTAGACCACCTGTCATAAAAACTGGAAAACACACACACACACATTTTTTCTGCTTTTTGTAAAACAGTAAATTTGAAAATTAATGGATAAAAATAATTATATTTTAGCATTAAAAATATCTTGCCCATACTAGTGGATTAGCCATTACAGAAACATAAAAACATTATTTGGTAATTACCAGTACTGTTAATTTAGGGCAGCTGTGGCATAAATATTATGCTGGGTGGTGGTCCAATAGATTTGTTAAGCACTGTGGCTATAGAGACCAAAACAGTGTTTTCTGCAGCAGGCTGTAAGCATGTTTATTTTTGCTGTAAAGTTGGACATTTTAACATGGGAGTCTATGGGGACTGACTCACTGTTGGAGCCTATAGTGGACAGTAGTGGAACTGCAGGTTTTGGTTCTACTCCTTTTTATTTTTCAGCCTCTGTAGGTTGCAATCTGGTGAACTAAATGTCTCCATTAGCATGCCAAAATGCTCAGAATGATATTGCTAGCATTCTAATGTAGACTTAGCTGAGGCTACATAATTATCTATCAGGCAGTGTTAACTAAACTTGAGAAAACCTTAAACTTCAGATATTAAGCACATAGTCATTACAGTACAGTTTCCATTAAACAGTGGGCTTTTTTAATATCAGGAAGTCACAGTTGCAGCTGTTAAATCCAGAGTCAGTACAAGCAGGTGAGCTGGCTTCACTTGTAAAATAATAGTTTATTTCTGCAAGGGTACCAAATTCATTATTAACCTTGATCATGGTCAATAGTATTTTATTGATATAAAGAAACATTTATTTTTAACCAGGACTAAAGACAGGCAGTGCAGCAAAGGGCTTTAAAACTCTGAAAGTGAAGAGACCCTGGAGAGCTTGGATTTAAATGCTCGGATGTCTGCTCATATTATTCTTTAGCAGCAGTATATTCATTCAACACAGTTAGGGTTTTTTAGGTTTAATTAATTTGGAACATGTGTCTAAGACAAAAGATTACATCATTCCACTTCTTTCATGATGATTTCTTACAGTGAGTCTTTTATCCTGCGGCACAGCAGATCTTTGTTGAACGTCGCTATATTACCATTACTAACCAATACCTATGCTACCAAATTATACACGCAAAACTATGTGAAGATTTTCAAGCCACACAGTATAAAAGGCATCACATATTTAACAGAAGTGCACATACAGATAATTTAAATCATAAAGCATCTGTTCCAACAATGTCATGTTTTTCTTTTTGGATTCAAATTTCACAAAATGCAACAGGTAAACAGTATATGTGCAAGAGGGTTAAATTTAAAAGCATGAACTTAAAAGTAAGAGTAGAGGATAAAGAAAAGCCTGTTTTATACATAACACACATGCAACATTAAATAAAATTACAGATTTTGGTTTGAAGGATGTTTCATACATACATTTGGCATAATGTAAGTATGAGAGTCATCAAGATTTATATCATTGGTCCGAAGCTGAAATATAAAGCCAAGTGAAATTTCGAAATTTGCAGTTCTTCTAACGTCCATCCGAGGTCCACCAATTAGCTTTTTAGAGCTGAGAAAATGGTGACTGAGAAGTGCAAAAAGAAAACTGCCAAATTGGCTGGAATTTTAATCTCAAGAAACTAAATGTAAGTGATGAAAAATATGTTGTACAGAACCACATTACATTTAATGCAGATGTTTGTTCTATTGCAGACCTCTGGGGAGGTTAGGCTAAAAAGGCCAAATGAAATTTGACTTGGCATGATGCAAAGCTTAAAGAAAGAGAAAACTCTGAACAAGAAAGGGAGATAATGGATGAAGAGGAAGCAGTAACATCACAAATCTACAGAGTGTTACTGTATGACTATGAAATAGATTTGAATTTCAAATGTGATCTGTCACAGTTTGGGTGTATGGCAGGTAGGATATGGACGCAAATGCAGGACTGAGGAAACAGCACATAAACTCAAAAGGCAGCTTTAATGCTGAATACTTTCAAATAATACAAAAATACAAAACAAAAGCACAGCTGGTGCAAGGGATTATGTCTTACTTTAGATCCTGTGAATATGTACTCTGTCTCTGAGACCAGTGGGGAACCTGTAAGGCTGTCTTACACAAGAATCAAAGTTTCCTGGCTAGAAGGACTCTACCTGTCAGACTCATTTGTATGTTTTCCATCCAGTTTTTAAGTTTCCGTCTCCTGTGTTTTCTCTCCTTGCTCCTCAGCTTTAATGTCCCAAAAGAGGGGAGCTGATAAAGTTAACCAATCACGCACATTTAGGCCTACCTTAGTGAGAGCGAGTTTATTTACAGACACACACAGTATCACCTCTGTTCCTTCTCATTCATTATTCATGACCCCACTATTTATCAGTCATTGCATTTGGAATATGAATTTGCAGCAGTATTCCCTAAAGCCTCAGTTTATGGATCCAGCAGCCTCTTGAAATGAGCTGTTTATCTATGTTTCGTTTCCTTAATTTATTTTGAAGGTTGCTTAAAAAAATAAAAAAACAACTTGGCTTTACATTTAATCTCCATTTTAGAGTTCAAGGGAAAAAAAATCTGCAAATGGCTTCAGCTGAATTTATTTCATAGCTTCTATAAATTTAAGGCTTTGCAGATGCAGTTTCCAAGTATAATTATGTTTCGGTGCAAACCCCAGTGGCTCACAGCCAGAGCATGTTAATTGTTTGAGCTCAGCTCTCATTTGTTGCTGGAGGAGAAACTAACTTTCATAAAATGTAGAAAATAGAATAAAGACTCCATTTGTCTGTTAAGGTCTCATTCCCACACCTTCCACCCATGGAGGGAGAAACACCTCTACTATAAAAAGTCAAAGTATTTCTTAGCAAGAAAATCCTTCACAGCAGTAAATACTTTCAATAGTTTAGCTCTGTGCTGTGTATGCATGCTGTGACCTCACAGCGTACACAGGAGAGGCTCATGATTGACTAGTTAGCGAGACTCCCTGACATTTAACAGCACACATGTGGATGTTATTTAGATCTGCAGAGGTGATCGCTGCTTCTGTGCAACTGTAAAGCAGGCAGATTTAGGGATAGCAGCGCCTGCAGTGTGGTGGTCTCCTCATGTCAGCGAGAGGCCTTCACCACAAGCAGGGAGTACAGTGAAGGAGAGTTTTTCTCCTTCATCTGAATGATATATGTAATAACACCTGAGAGCTGCAATTTTCCAATTAATGCTTCTAAATAAGCTCCATTAATGGACTTTAATTTTCACCTTGGGGCAGCTGAACAAGCTAACACCTACACTGATTAAAATCCAGGACACATTCTGGCAAGATGTTGAAAAGGTGTAAATACACCACAACCATCACCATATACATTATACCATATACAATATTTGCTGCCCCAAAAGCAGAATGCTTGTATCACATCTTTAACTGTGAAATAATTATATCTCGATTGGACTGGCAGCTGCACCAGCAGATGGAAGCTGTTTTACAGGACAAGGAGCACCTTTGGCTGCTGATAATGTTAACATATTGCGTGTTGATAACACTGAACATACTACCAAACAAATTCATGAGCAGTATGATGAGCTGCAGTATGAGCTCAGACTCGTCAAGATTGGAACACAAGTGAACCTTTAAGTCAACAGATTTCCACAAAACATCAAAGGTTTTTCTTTCTTAAAGAAACTGCGCTCAATAACAGGCTCAGAGTTAGCTCTAATGAAGATGTTATGCCTTTATTAGATGATGACAGATGAGAGATGACTCAGTGGATTCAAGTCAGGGACACTTACTCCACTTTATTGGAACAATAATGAATGTTGCACGCTGCTGCCTCTCCAGCCTGATGGGAGACAGACAGCTCCTTCAGATCTTGTCCACTTACCGTCTCTCCACCATCATGTCCTGCTCTGAAATCCAGCATCTGCTATTTAGCTTGAGTGTGTGCATTACTGGCAACGGAGGTGTCCTTGTCAGCACCTGTGGTCTTTCAATGAATTTGGTCTGGTGCTGCCTTTAAGGAGGGTTTAATAGATCAGAAGTTGTATTTTTTGTGGTTGAAAGTGTTTTTCTTCTGGAGTTTAAAGTGGATGACAATGTCGGTCTCCTCTTTTAGGGTTTAGCAATTCTACAAATCCTCAGTTTCAGATACCTCTTTCTTTTTTAGAGTGGATGAAGGAGAAAAAAACAGTAAAAAAAAAACAAAAAAAGAATTACTACAGGCATAATCACAGTGAATGAAAAATAAACTCTATTATTCTGTATTTCACTTTTTACTAGGGATGCACCAGTCCAATATGTGGATGGAATCTGTGATCCTGACTCAGAAAGCTTGATCAGGTATCAGTGACAATAGGCCAATCAAGGCCTGTACAATTCAGTTCTATATTGTTCAGGTTTTCTACACCAC
The DNA here is from genome assembly GCA_015108495.1 of Heterochromis multidens. Classification (NCBI taxonomy): domain Eukaryota; kingdom Metazoa; phylum Chordata; class Actinopteri; order Cichliformes; family Cichlidae; genus Heterochromis; species Heterochromis multidens. Next base: position 1,745 of record VUQS01028298.1, on the reverse strand, counting down.
AGCAGCACTACACTGGTTACAGAGGATGGAGGAAGCTATCAGGAAAGGGTCAGCAGTTTGGAGGTATTTCAGACCTCCAACCCTTTTTCTTTACATGTTTGCAAAAGTTTTTAACTTCACCACAAACTGTGGTAAAGTGAGTCGACTGAAAAGCTCCAACGTGTTCGGTCTCATTCTCATTTAATTTCACTTTTAATGCATTTAAGGAAACATAACTTAGACCATTAATGACCCCCGAATGCAGTAATGACTCTCGGGTGTGTGTGTCTGTGTTTGTGTGTGTATGTGTGTAACTGTCAGTCACTTTGTCCTATTCAGAATTTCCCCACTGAAAGGCCAACTCTTTTCTCTTAGTTTTGTTCTGTTCATTAAACAGAAATTTGGACAAGGTCAGAATAAATTGGCAGAACTGCATCACTTACTTGATGTCTGTTAAATTGTCAGTTGTGGCAGAAGGAAATCAAAGCACTGTGAGGAATATCAACTTGCCCTGAACAGGAATGAATATAGTTAAGATGGCTCTGTCAGTTTTTCAGTGTTATAAATTAACGTGTTGCAAATAAAAGAAGAAAATCTTTTACAGTAGCACCGCATTCAACAAGTACAGTCAGTAAAGCTGTTGTCCAGTTTGAATCAGTCATTTCTGTTTGCACGAGATGGAGGATGCTTACATAGCCTTGCATATAATTTGTATGAACTGCATGATGGTTTGTTTCATGAGATTTAAGTACATTTGAGGATCTTTGCCATCTGAATGGTCCAAGAGGTGAGCAAAGATTGTGTCGAGTGCGGTCGAAAAACTCCTGAATTTTTAAGGAGCTCTGTGCCGGCACACAGTGGTACAACAGTTCATGTTGGTTCCTCTTGTCATGATCCGTGGGTCTAGGTCTAGTTCCCTTTGGGAACCCTCTCGGTCTCCCTAGTCCTGTCCCCGTGTCTCTGTGTCCTATCCCCGTCTCTGTGTTTAGCCTTCTGTCTCAGTGTCAAGTCTGCATTTCTGTTCCCATGTTCTGTTCCTTCGTGTTTTATTTTGGTAGCCCGTGCCTCATGTGCGTTATGTCCAGTTTTGATTGCCTTTGTCTCTTTAGTTAGTCTCTGTTCAGCTGTGTTCCCCAGGTGTCTCCACTCAGCCCCAATCTCCTCTTGTGTATTTATATCCTCAGTGTGCTCCTGTTCATTGTCACGTCGTCTCATCCCACAGTGCTGCGTGTTCCCCTACTCTATGTTCCTTGTGTTTTGCTCTGGCCTAGCTCCATTTAAGTTTAGTTATCTCCTGTAAGTTCCAGCAATAAAGCTGTGCTTTGAGTTCATGTTCCGTCTCCAGATTCCTGCATATTGGGTCCTAATCTTGCCATTTACACAGCGACACATGACACCCCTGAATTTTCACTCTCTTCTGAATGGTTCAGGATGTTACAGTTGAACTCTGCACTGACAGTCTCACCCTGGGGGATGACTTCACCAAACATTTCCTGCAAAGCCCCAGGTCTCACTCCTTACCTGATGCACTGCCTCCAGGATTCTCATAAGCTTTTGATCACATCTCGTATTTCCATTGTTGAGGGACTCCTGTTGAACTGTAGCAGACTTCCCTGTTCTTGAAGAAGATGCTGAAGGGGATCCAGTGTGAAGCTGATGGGTGCTGATCAAGTGTCAGTATGTGATAAGTTGCGAATGAGGCTGGGGTGCTTTTATGGTAAAAAAAAAAAAAAAACCAAAAACAAAAAAATAAAAAAAAAAAAAGA